>BMAO01003749.1:0-46701 GCA_019973975.1 Trichonephila clavata | reverse complement strand
AGCTGTACACATACTTAAAATAGTGCCAAATACAAACAGAGATTGTGGTTCGAAAACTTTTGTATAGGTGCATTTAGAACATTTTATCCTTATGGTCTGAATATTATCTGGAACAACAGAAATATTTTGCCATCATTTAAACAAAAATCTGAAGAGTCATTATATATTCCGAAATTCGATAAATCTTTTGGTAACAACATTAAAGTTGGAATCTCAAGAATTTCAAGATCTAAGCGTGGAAAGACAGTTACAAGAAATAGCACTACTCTCAAGAGGTCTATGTTGGAGTTAGCTAATAAATTTGATGATAACTTTAATGCAGGCTTAATTAAATCTTTTATGTTTGGAATGAATAAAACAGAAATTAAAATTATGACAGATATTTTAAGCAGATGTAAGTTTTTGGATTCCCATGGTATGCATATGATTAGAGATCTTAATAATTATCTAGTACAAAAAATAAATATCAATTTAGATGCAGTAGAAAATTACACTACAGAATATTGTACCATGTTATTTATGAATAAATCCTTTAACAAAATTAATTTTTCAGGTATATTTCAGAAATATCAATCCTTTTTCCTATTAAAATATTATTATTAAAAAGCTTTCAAATATAACAAGAAACTTGTAGAATTATTTTCAATTATAATCAAGTTTCGGAGCTCCTATGTCCGGAGCAGTGTAAATGCTATTTGTATTGTGATTATATCGATGAATATCATCAGCACGTTGTCACTGGAGACCTTGGCATTGTAAAAGATGATTTATTAAGAAATTTTATGGAAAAAGGTACTGGCTTTAGACTTATGATCACAAAAAATAAATCCAACGTTGTAAAACAAATCACAAGAGATTTGGATACTTTCTATCTTAAAATGGCTATTAAATACGGAATGCCGATAGAAGCATTCAATCAATTTAGATCTCTTGTAACAATAGAAATTGGAAAATTGGATTTCAGCGTTGAAAATGAAATTATGTATAAAGACCTTAAAGTATCGATAGATAATATTCAAAAGGATTTCGTGATAACTTATGTTGATAAAGTCTCTGCTAATTATGCAATAATATGTAAATATTTTTATAGTAAATTATTAAGTAATCATATTTTAAAGAATAATGCATTTCAAAAGTCGATTCACAGCAATAGAGAAGATGATAATCGTCTTTTGGCTTTAAACAAAAGATTAAATATTCATCTCAAAACTATTAAATACCCACGAATTTTTTTAACACCAAAATTCCACAAAAATCCAATAAAATTCCGTAGTATTACTAATGGGTATAATACATATATAACGAAGTCTGGGAAGATTTTACAATCCCTTCTTCAAAATACTATCGATAGCTTTCAACACACAGCAATAATTAAAAATAGCTTAGAGATTGTTAGAGTCACGAATTATATGACAGTTTTTTCCATACACGGCTTTGACTTCGAGGACCTTTTCGATTCTATTGATATAGATGATATGATTAGAGTTCTACATTTAATTTATGATAAATATGAATTGCATAATTTAATGAAAAAGGAAAAATTTGATATCCTGGTTAATCTTGTTTTACAAGAAAATTTCATAGCATTTGATCAAAATCTTTTTAAACAGATCAAAGGATTACCTCAGGGTGGTCCTGCCAGTAATAGTTTAGCTAACCTATATTTACATTTTTTTGAAATTGATCATATTTTTTATGAATCTTTCTTACTTTACCGTTATATAGATCATATAATAATTTTTGGTAAAAATAGTGAATTCAAACCAAATATTATGTTCTACCCTCACAATCTCAACCTTCTTAAAACTAATTTTAACTCTAATATGGTTGAATTCCTAGATTTAGACTTGCATCTTATTGACAATAGAGTAGTCTGTAACATTTATGACAAAAGAGATTCTTTTAGTTTCCATGTAATTAAAATTCCTGTATGGAACAGCAATTTGCATCTATCAATTTACAGAAATATTGTTTTGAATTTTTTACTTAGGAATGATAACTTAACTACCAACAAAATAGATAAATTTAATAATATCAAGAAATTCTTCCAATGCTGCTTAGATCATGACTATCCTTTTAACTTCTTAAGAATATATATACAACACAAATACATTAATCGTCTTGCTATTTCTGATTTCAAAACCACCATTTCAAAGTCAGCATTTTAGTGGGTTTGCTGTGAAGATTCTGTTTTAACACTCTTCACACAGTTTATTTTTTCCACACCCTTCTTAAAAATCTTATAAAATGAAAAATTTCTACATTTTTGGCAACCAAACCAAATTTTTACATTTTGACAACCAACCAATTTTCTACATTTGTGACAACCAACCAAGTTATAGCCTACCAAATTTGAATGTAATCTTTCTTGGCGTCTTCCTTACAAGCTGGTATAAAGGATGCGCTTAAGTGCAATTTAGATTTTTATCACAAAATATAAAAGCTTTCCATCGGTTTCAAGAGTGTTGGATCTCCTGGAATAAGCTCTGTGAGCAGAAGTTTTAAAATCTTTTTGGAAGAATCCTTTTACTGGGTAATTCTTTTGATATTTTTCTGCTTAAACATTTTTGGGAGAATTTTTTGCTTAATAGTAGTCGGTTGTTCTTTCATATTTCTATGAGATTTTTTATACTTTGGATTTTTTATACTTTGAATTTTTTATACTTAGAATTTTTATACTTTAAATTTCTATTTATTTTATTTTGCTCTTTCCTACCGAGTTGCAAAGGGGGAAGGTTGGCGCCTTCAAACTAGTTTAACCCCACTTATTCGGTCCTAAGTCCGAAATTGCATTTTGACTCGCTAGGTTCTTATTTGTATTTCATTAGATTTGATCTTAAATTTTTTTTTCCCCTATTATGTTCTATATTTTTTATAAATTTCTTCCATATATATATATATATATATATACCTTTAAATTATGTATAACTAACAAATAATAAAACTCTAATCCTGTATTTTTGACCTCAATCCCCTAACTCCACATGCAATGCCGCTGGAATGGAATGGACTAAATCCATGCGACGTCAAGATTACGTAACACTTGGGGTAAATGAGTATGTTATCGTTTGTTTACCACTATTGCTACGATTGTTTTGCTCTTGTACTTCTACATTCTACTTTCTAAAATGTCTTATTTTACGGTAAATAGTTGCTCGATCAGTAAAAGAAAGGATGATTGCAGGGGAAAAAAATCTTTTTTTTATACTCCGGTAAAAAATCCGAGTGTTTTGAAAATACGGGAAAGAACGATGAAGGGTTGAGGATTTCATACCATCTCCTCACTGTTTATTATATATTCTGACCATTTTGAAGAGGAATGATTTCAATACCAACTAGTTACGAATTGTTGCGAGCTAAAACCAAACTCCATTCTTACTATTTATGTCTCCACAGAAGAAACATTTGAAATTATTTTGTACATATGTAAATTTCTATAAGAATGTAAATACTTCAAAGCCAATTTTCATGTATTTTAAATTAAGTTATATAGAGAACATGTATAAAAAGATAAAATATGTTTATTTAACTTAAAATTTATTTATTTTACACGTCTTCGAGTTGTTAACACAGGTGTTTCTCTGCATTTAATTATTTAAAATTAGAGCACAAGAATCTGATATGTAACACCATACATATCATATCAAAAACAAGTATATAAATACATATATATATATATAACTTATTTTATTTAATAATTTTAAATTATTACAGGAAAATTTTTTTAAAAATATTTCGAACATATCTTAATTTACTACAGCTTCATTAAAGTTTATACTTGATGAGGAATACCACTTTCAAACATTACAAATCAAAATTATTATTTTCCATTGGTAAAATTCCATGTAAAAAATTGTGCAACATTTTGAAAATGTTCATTTGCTGCACTATTTTAGGTAAAAGATATAATTTATCGAGAATTGAATTCCAAATATGTTAAAAAATTAAGACATTAAAATTTTTAAATTAAAATGTGTGTATGTATAATAGAATATAAATGTTTGTCCATTCATTGAATATAAAAGTCCTGCTAGCTCCAACATGATCAAAACAAAAAAGTCATTTTTAAATCCCTAATTCTCTTACAAAAAATTAAAAATTGTAATATATTTGTGTGGCATCTATTAACACAACATCTGGTTTTCAGAGTTTGACTGGTGTAAGCCTACCACACACACGTAATTTTTTTTTCTATTTATAACAAATATGCATTTATTGGTATTTGCACAATTTGTAGAAGATTTAGCAAAAAGTAGTAGCATGTGTATAGTCTTTATGAAATTTATCAAATGTTAAATTTTATAAAGACTATACACATGCTATTGAAATATGAATATTGTGTGTTAAGGAACCTATGCAATCCTAGCTGAAATGTATTAACCCCTTAACTTATACAAGCGTAAGAATACTCTGGATCTTAATCTTTATATAAATATAAAAATCTAAAAGACTCTTGTATATTGATATTACCCTGCTTATAAATTTAAGTCCTGAATAAATTTGTTACATTGATGTAGTTACAAATATTGACCTAAGAAGAGTACTTGGATCAATTTTATTATATTTATCGAGGATTAGGATCATGAAACCGAATACGGCTTTATGTGAAGACATTTCATTCTGTGGGACGTTTAATTTCTAAAAGCAATGAAAATATTAACAATTTTAATATAACTTTTTTCAACTCTTTGTTTACCCTTAAAGGAATAACTTAACTAATCATTGTTTGCAATTATCCATATTGATGAAAAATCCAACAGTTAAAAGAGAGGTAATTACAGAGCATCTGTTTCAAAATTATTGTTAAGGGGTTAACTGGCCAAAATCACTGATATTCTTGTGTGCCATATGTTGAGAAGACAAATTTTGGAAACCTGTGTATTATAATATTGACCAATTTCTTCAAACCAAAAGACATTGTCAAATGCTGTGATATACAGCCAATAGTGCCAACTATTCTTGCTCACGTTTGAACGCAGTAAGAACAAGAAGGTATATTTTTTAAATTCTTGATGTATTTTTTTTTTGCTTGGCGAAATTATATTTGGCAGTTTAATACATAAATTCCAAATTTTGGAACGGTACGAGTAGTGATTTAGCATTTATTTGGCAAACTTTAAGGTAATTTAATATTTGGCAAGCATAATTTGAGGAACTGAAAAGTTTATTGTAATTTAGGATTGCCGTGATAAAACATCGCTATAATTAACTAACTTGCTTATAAATAGTAGTCATTAGAAATGAATTAAATTTATTCATGATAAACTTTTGTTGGTGTGATAATGATTCTAATCTTCATTAATATATTTTTAAACGTTAAACTTCAGAATAAGAATTCTGAATCTTTTTTTCTTAATGTCGCTTCATCTTCCGTTTTTTAAAAAAATATACATATAATTATACATAAAAAAGATACTTTAGATCATATTAATGATAAAAAAAACATTTTTCCAAATAAGTTTTCAGTTTGCATGAAATAGAACTGTAGTATTTAACACTAAACATGTAGTACCTGGCCCAAAGACATAACCGGTAGAATTAGATATACATTAAGTGTTGGTATGTTCAGTGTTAAAAAATCAAATATTTCCATTATTACGGTACATAATGCTTTGTATATTTTGGAGAAACATATTGTAGAAATTTTGTAATTAGCATGGAATTCAAAAAAGAAAAACCTTTCTGTATTTATTGTTTATATTTTCATCTCCCTCCCCTTCATTTTGATGTAGTTATTAGTACATGCAATGTAAATATTTATTAATAAAATTAAATGTAAGGAAAATTAGGGTGGTTTAAAAACAAATATAATTATAATAAGATTTAGCCTTTAATATGTAATTTTACAGTTATGAATAGATATTATGAAATGGATTTGCTGTATTTTTAGGAAATGAAAAAAAGTGTATCAAGATATTTTACAAAGCAAATAGTTAAGTTGTATATTTACATTTTATATGTATATTTGTTTCTTTTATTCAAAACTTCTTTCTAAAAATTGCACGATTTCAGTATTCTAATTTATTTTATGTAAATTTAGAAACTGGATTTTATAGACATGGATTTTATAACTCTGCCAGTTTTTAAGACCTGAAATTTCAAAATTCTCTCAATAGTTCATTTAATTTTAATTTATATCATGTACAATTTCTCAAAAATATTATGAAAAGTTTTGTAGATGAACTACAAATGTAATGCAGAGTTGGCTGTTTTTCCTTTCTAGTTCCTACGTGTGATATATTTCACATTTTATTTGGTTAAATTAATTTTGAGTGTTCAAAATGGATCAAATAAAATTTGCAGAAACTTTTAAGAAACAAATATATTTTTTTTAAATTTTTGCTTACAGTTAATTTCTCAATCATTAGGTGTTCAAAATTTAAGATTTTATGCCATGAATCTAATGAGATAGTTTCAGTTTGAATGTAGTGAAAAAAATTAGAAAGTCTGCACAATTTGACTTTTTATTAGTTATTTAATCTGTGATTCAGGAATTCAGGATTTTCTCTTTTATATAGCATTTTTAACCGTTTGGAGTAATGACGTTTAGTACTTTTTTGTAAATATGTTTTTTTAAATAGTTATTATTTTTGGTTGTGTAAATAGGTTTAAAAATCCATTCATAAGATTTGCAGAGAAATTTATTAGATATTATCAGTAAGATATAAAAATTGAGTATAATATTTGTATGAGATATTTTAAACAACTTCTTAAACGTTAGAAATAGATGCCAAAATTTTTAAATAAACAAAAATATCCTTGTTACTGATGAATCTTATAATAAATTCATTTCCAAAATTTTGTTTACGTGCATTCTATGTTTGTGAATTTTCCATGCTCTTCTGTATGAGAAATTATAGGTAGCATTTCTAAGAAATTTTTTAAAAAATGTAGCTGGTACATACTAGGGTACAATAAAAAATAAAAGGTACAAACAATAAAAGGTATTAAGATTAATATTTAATTATGGAATCATTTCATATGTATATGTTTCTTAGAAATTAAAACTTTTTTATGAATTTGTATGGAGTGATACACTATCTAATAAATAAGTGCAATTTTAAGAAGTTTTACAAATCCAATGGTCTCAATTATATACTGTAAGTTATTCTTGTGTGCAAATAAACATAATAATAAACTAAAAAATAACTAGGGACTAAATATAAATATATTAAAAAATAACCTAGAAGATGAATAAATATAAAAACAAACACCAAGTAACTGCCATCAACAGGTTTAGCACATAACACTAAATAACACAAATATACCCCATCCTAAAACAAAAATTACCCTAAAACAATTACTAAAATTACTTCCTACCTTATTATTAAACTAGGATATTGCAACAATATAATAATAAAAAGAAATGAAGTTCTCGCAAAAGATATTAACAGCTCACGTATAGGAATTTCATACACTAAAACGAAGCACGTGAAATGGTTTACCAAAGGATCACATGATTTCGATCTGGCACCACTTGTCTATGGATTTCTCCCATTTTTTTTCAAAATTTCGTACTAAGCGACACCCTAAACATATTAGTAAATAGGTTCAGCACACCACAGTAAGAAGATTACTGATACCCCTTACTTTGCGCTTACTTTTACGTTCTTTTTAGAATGTAACCCCCCTTCCCACCTATAAGAGAGTTCTGACTACTGGTGAAAACGCGATTCGAATCTTTCACTGGATTCGAACGTCCTTGGCTGTAAAACTCATTAAACTAACCCTTAGATTACCGCAAACTTTCCTTAGGAAACTGGATGTCAGATAAAATATCGAGTTCACTAAAAAGTGCTTTAAAAGAGAATGAACATTTCTTTGAAATCCCTCTAAACGTAGCATCTCTTCTGATTTAAGCGTTTCTTCGGTTCGTGTTAGATCACCCCGCCTCCAAACCTGAAGGATTGCTTTGAATTCTTCCCGCTTTTCACTTAAGCACAGATAATTGTCTTCGTCCTTTTGTCTCTGGAAGGAAAAAGCAGTTAAAATTTACTTTAGAGCGACCGTCTTTTATTTTGTCTTCTTTCAAATTTAAATCAGGTCGGTTTTTTCCACTTCTCTTTGTGTTTGAGTATTCTCATACAAAGGTTTTAATGGTCATTTATTCACTTATTTTTTCCCTGTACAATAACAAAATAGTTTTGTTGCAGTGAAACTCATTGAGAAAAAGCGTTTTATTGTATTTTGAACTAAAAGAAAGCGTCATCCTCAAATATTGGGTCGTTTGGAGAAGCATTTGTTACATTTGCGTTGTTTCATACATTATTTTGATTTTCTGGTAATTCTCAGCAATAGCCCATATCTCAAAATTTCTGATGAATTTCTTGTGAAATATTTAAATTTAAAAACGTCTTCCTAAGATAACCAGTTGAAGTTGATTCAACTTTTTGTTGTAAAAAAAAGTGAGATTTTTCAAATGTTTAACATTTTTAGCAAGCATTACGGACTTTTAATGAAGAAACAATTCTTAAAAAATAAATGTAATTGCGATAGTCAATTATTTTGTAATTTAACTGTTAAAGAAATGAATATTGTACTCGTGGTTGGTGTGTCATGAATTCGAACCTAGTTCCACTGAAGACCCGAAATGTAGAGGGGGCCTATGCACATTAACTCTTTAAGTGCTGCCGGCGTTTATATAAGTCTCACTCAATTGGAACGTGAAATACCGTGGACATATATATACGTCTTTCGAAACACGATCTTGTCTTTTAGCTGCTATCATTAATACTATTCCGAAGGCTTTTTGGAATGTAATAAAAGGCCATTGACCTAATTTGCAAAGGATTTACTAATTTCAGACAAAAATTTCCTAAGTTATGCCTTTACTTTTTCTTTCAATACACTGCATACGTTTGCCTATGTTCAATAAAGGTGACACTTGGGAGCGTAACTTTTAATAGGGAGTTAAGTGGTTAAATTTGTTGAGGCTTAAATATTATCCCATTAGTGCAGTGCGGAAGTTAGGAGAGAGGTCTGAGATGTCATCTCCGTCCCTTGACCATGGTTCAAAATTATGAGATCCGCCTCCATTAGCCCCCTTGCAGATTTATAGTGTGACGTTAGTATGCACTCACTATGAATATTATCAGTTCAAACAAATAAATGGTTCATTCCTTCTCTTAGAAGTAATCGCACACCGCATAAATTCCAAGAAAAATTTCTAAGTGGTGTCATAAGTTAATGCGAAAGCAGTTGAATTTAATATGAATCGCACCAATATAAATTTAGAATTTATCACCAGTGTAAATACAGTGAAACCTAGAGTACACACCCATAACAGACACATAGTGCCTTCCTACGTGCATTAATGTTGAATTAATCAATCATACAAGTCATATATGCATATTCAATTTAAAGCATTTCACATGCGTCACTTTGTATGCAGTTCGTTAAAATGTATTGAAAATTCAATAGAGTTCCAGTTGCTTCTGACTCAGATTGCTATAGTTGGATATAAAGTGTATTCACGTTTTACATGAATTTTATAAGCTTATGATAAGTATCACTGGGAACATCTTTATTTCCTAATATTACAAATTGTATATTAAGAATTTCTGAATCTATACCAATAAGAAACCTCTTTTCAAGGAACTTGTAAATTTTAACATAGAGAAAAACTTCCACACAATTTTTTTTAGAATTTATACGTTACATTATTTGGTGGCACCTATGTATACATCATGTACTATATAAAACAAAAATTTCTAGCAATTTTAATTTTTAAAAGAACACTTTAAAAGTATATGAAATTTTAAAAAGCTTTTCTACAATAAATGATGCACACAGATGAAATTTGATTTAGAAGTATATATACTATATACAAATAAGTATATACATCTATACATCTATAATACTATTTATATCAAAAATTGATATGTTTTTGCGATAACATGATTAACGTTTTTAAAATACTTTTTTTAATAATCATTATGTAAAATTCCTTAAGTATGTATAAATTCCAAATTTCGTTACATGTATTAATAGAAAAAGTAGGAAAAACTATCAAATCATTTAGTACATTACAAAATACCTTGGCATTTTTAATGAAATTAAAATAATGATTTTTTTTTCTTTCTGACATAAATCAGTTTAAAGATTTCATCTGCCAATGCGATTTGAATGAAAATGAATATATTAATTATCATAAGACTGAATTTTTTTCAAATTTAAAACTTTTAAATTTTGTGAAATTATAGAAAATACTTAAAAAATAATTTAGCCTAAAAAATTTAATTTGAAGTTTTAACTGATTTTTGTCAATCGAATCGTACGGCGTTCCTCTAAAATAATTATCAAAGTAGAGTTACATATATTTTCCTTTTGAGCCCCTGTTTTAGAAGAAGAAAACATTTTCAATTAAAATAATCAATCTCCTCCAATTTAAACTAAACAATCAAACTAAAATTTCATCTCAAACTAATTAATTTTCAGAACTACATTCTTTAATTATGCTGGAAAATAATTATTCGTCGAAATCAAGTCTTAAAGAACCATTCGTCACCCAATCAATGCTGATAATATTTCAACCATATTATTAAGGCTTTCTCGTGCATGTTTCACTGCATTACTGAGTCTCCTTTAGGACGTTGTTTGGTAGGAGAGTCTTGTCTTATGAAGGAGCCATGGTATGTATATTCAAATAGGCTTTACTATTTAAATGCAACTCTAGTGAATAGATGAAGGTGGATAAGAGAACATTATACTTTAAAATGCCCGAAATGTCAATGAATGTTATTGAAATGATTAATGGAGATTCCCAAGTTATTAATCGTCTCACACTAATATTGACTTTGGTAAGTATCTTGAATAAACCTACTTGGAGATAATCGTACATCCTTCAGACTTAGATACATGACAGGCTTCATTTAAAGACGTTATATTTTACATTAAGAATCTAATGGGTTAAACGCTATACGCATGCAAATATTTTTGATATTTTGATCAAGGATAAAGATTTCAACTAAACTATGTCTGTTATTACTTCAGATCCAACGGTTATGAGTGAGTCTTAATCCACCACGGTATTAGTTACAGAAAAAAATAGCTTTAAAATCCTTATAAATACATTAGACAAATTTGTTATTTTTGTTTCGGTAGTTCAGTGTTCAAAATATGTTGCAAATAATCAATTCGGAGTACACTATGCAGTCTGACACATTTATAAGTATTTTATATCATTGTAAATGTGTATTTTTTATTATCTCTGAATGTATTTTGTTTTGATTTCTTTCAGTAAATTAATAATTTTTTTAAATATTTTAATTTCGACTTTTCAATATTCTTGCGCTCCCTGATAAGATTATCAGGCTCCCTAGGGGGGGGGGGCGTGCCCTACAGTTTGTGAAAAGCTCCCAATATATATTATTCAAATATATCAGTAATAGACGAGTCACACACAAGACGAGTTCACTATGACGCAAATATGAAAAGTGAGGTAACTTTATAAACAGGGGGAAAAAAGGAAACAGAACAATGACCATTGCAAATTTGACACAGATGGAACAAATATACGTCAACGGCGTAAGCAAAATGAAACAATTTTTGCTTGACAAGTTTCAAAAGTGTTTAATAATTCTTTTGCTTTCCGCTATAAAACATTCCCTAAAAATGTTGCATAATTAATGCATTGGTTGACACTGGGAGTGACGAATCATTTTCCACAAGTATGATACTGATGGGGTTAATAATAGATTCATGTATGTATTTAAAAGATTTTAATGCTGGTAAAACTAATTATTCACTTTTTATTATTTTTCACTGAATGATTTTTTTAAAAAAATTACGAATTGGATATGGATGAACCTTTTACACAATATTTTATTTTTTCTCAAAAACGGGTAGAAAATTGGGGGTGCGGCTAAGAATCGACGACAACATTTCTTCACGAAAACATGTTGAGAATTTAGAATCGATGGTGGCTTAGATTGGAGTAAATATGGTACTTGGTTAAATCAAAAAAGTACTTGGTTAAAACTAGTCTCAATAACCTCAAATATATTTTCACAATATTTTGATCAAATATGGAGGTAAAGGGTGGTCTGGCTTATACTAGATATCTCATTACATAAATTCCGATCCTGAATATTAGTAGTCCCTTTTTTGTTCGTCTTCTTATCTTTCTCCCACCCAGAAGTCTGTCTTTTTTGGTGATTTATGAAGGCACATCTAAAGTATGCAAATCATTATTTTCTTCGTGCTTTAAGCACCTCCCATACATCATGTGTTGGGCTTGAGTTTAAATGAAGTCTGATGCTCTAAATTGTACAGTACGAAAGAGAGTGTGGGTACACATATAAGCTTAGTATTCACTCTTACCAGAAAGAAAATATTTTTAAAAAAAAATATTTCTCATGAGATATTTCTGCAGATAAAAAATGTATGTGAATATGTATAGTTATTATTATTATAAGAAACAACTGTGAATTTCTTTCAAGTTTGAAATGAAGAAACAGCCAAACAAAATTCAAGTTGTCTAGTTTCAGAATCTTTTTAATCTAACTTTTATTAAGGAGATATAATTCTAATTCTTCTTTAAAAAAATTGAGTGTACTTCTCTTACTCGTATATCGTTTCCTGTATTGATTAAAATTCTTCATTTCATAAATTCACGGTGAAATAAGGAACAGGATCATTTTCCTCGCAAAATATAATCCTAATAAAGTAATATAAAAAATTGTAATAAACACTTAAAAGAATCTCTTAATTTTTGTATTGGTTTAAAAAATCGTTTATAGTTAATTTAAGCACGCTTTTAAACAAGACTTGAACTTTTAAGTAAATACGCAGTAATATAAAGTAGTAATATTCTAATGAGCACTCAAGTATTACAATAAAATTATGAAATCGTTAATTGTTCAAAAATTATGTGGGAAAATTTTCGAATATGTACATACTTTCGAAAAAATCATCTCTAAATCAGTCGAAAAAGCATCTGTATAAAAACATTGAATCGTAAAATGTCACAGTTTTTTAATTATTTATTTAAATAATATTTGTCTCTTAAAACAGAAAAAAAATATTAAAATTTAAATCTGAGGAAAATTTAGTTCCTTTTTATACATCAAATCGAATTCATAATGAATATTAAATTATGAAATTTTCATCTAAATTAAAATTCTGTCGTTATTATGAATATTTGTATAAATTCCCTACAAAACAACGTTTTTCAACATTTTTACGCTTATTGAACCATAGTGACAATGTTCTAGTTCTAAGGAACTCCTGCGTCTGAGTAACAATATCTTTTCATGGCATTATGTATAAACGAAATCATTTATGGAAACAAAAATGACTGTCATTTTAACTGTTTATTTAAAAGCAAAAATGCAAATACATACTATTCATATTGTTAGTAATATAGTTAAGTATGCATTAATAATAAATTTATTTTGCGTAACAATTTAAAACTAATATTAATGTAAAATTTAAAACTGATGTTTCTAACATTAATGGTGAATTCGAGGTCTGTTTTTGACACATGAACGTGGATTTCCTCTTCCACAGAAAGGAGGTGACATCTATCCTTACTATAAATACTTGTCACACAAGGAAAACTTGTTTACATATGCGTAATGTTGAAAACTGCTGACATATATTAGTTTTTTTATAAGTTGCTGCGTTCTCACTTTCAATCGAAATCCACAACTTATTCCTAACCATTTCATTAAATCTTATTTTCAATGAACCGGTTATCAGTGTCAAAGCTCTTTTATTATAATTAGGTTCTGAGGAAGAATGGAAGTACGAAATGATGGATATCTCACCCAATCGTATAGTTCTATTGACAAAGATGGCAAATGATCAATTCTTCCTCGACATATCTTCTAAGGGAGAAACAACTTAGCTTGAAATTTGTTGTGTCATCCATCTTTATTTTTTACAACCGCCAGTAACTGAGACATATCATTACTACAAGATTATTCTGGCATATCACGTTACTTTCGTAAGTTGAAATTTCTTTTGATCCAGGAATCTTGTCTCGTGTTGATGTTAGCATATTTTCTTTACCACCTAGCAATAATGTATTCAGCTGATTTTGGAAAAAAAATTACTTGTAAATTAAGCTAGCGTCTACACCCACAGTTGATTTAACCTTCATTGTGAATGAGTGAAAACGTCGCACTGTTCAGCTACTCCGAGGCTTTAGGGGTGGCCGCGGTAGCCAAGTGGTCAAGGCATCGGATCATGACTAGCGCGTCATGAGTTCGAGCCCAGTACCACTGAAGACTTGACGCGTAGGAACAATGCACGTTAAATCTGTCGAGAGCTCAAACGTCCTCCCGTTGGTGTGGTGTGGTAGTTAGGAGAGGGGGTGCCAGTTCAGGTGTCGTCCGCATCACTTAACCATGGTTCAAAATTACGCGGTCAGTCCCCAAAAGCCCTCGTGTAGCTGAACAGTGCGACGTTAATATTCACTCACTCACTCACCCGAGGCTTTCGGCGTAGATCTCGTAATTTTGAACGATGCTCAAGTGACGAAGACGACACCTGAGTTGACGCCCCCTCTCCTAACTATGACACCACACCAACGGGAGGACGTTTAAGCTTTTGGCAGATTTAGCGTGCATTGTTCCCCTACACGGCGGGTCTTCAACAGTACTAGACTCGAGCTCATAACATGCCGTCCACGAGTCCGTTACCTTAATCACTAGGCTGCTGCTGCCACCATTTAATCTTCAAATCATTCAGTAAAATATTATTCGTGTGTCATTTTGTGGAAAATATACATGAAATACATCATTTAGCTTAAAACCGTAAAAATACGTCCTCTGTTAAACCATCGGATTTCAGTGTATAACCACATATTTGATATGCTTTTTGTCCATGTTAGTACGCCACTGCTTTTATTCAAATTCAAAATTTCTCGGCCAATTATAAATATCAATGCCTTTAAAAAAATATTAAGCAGAGTTATTTTTAAACAATGTTTCTTGAAATTTTTTCACTTTTTAATTTTAAATGAACCAAAAACAATATTTAAGACATTGCAATTGAGACGCTAAAATAAGTACACCTTTTTACTTAAAACATTAGGTATGTCGCAGGAATTATTCCTTAATATTTTAAATGATATGAATCATATTCGCACTTGATAATCGGGTGGCGTTAATATCCAGTTCTTATAAATCCTAGAATGAAAAGTTGATTTTTTGCCTCATCTTTGTAGCCAATTGATTGAAAATTATTATTTTATGAGAACATTTTTCCCTTAATTAATCACATAATTTTATTTTTAATTGCTGAAAAATATTCATATTGAATTAAACTTTTAGCATAAATCAGAATATCGTAAGACTGTACTCACTAATATATAAATATATATATAGTTATGTATGTATATTATACTTTCCTCGAATAATAAACAAGTTTTTAAGGCAATTAGAACTATATATATATATATATATATATATATAATTAATTATAGTTTGGTTTATTTAAAACTAAACTAAAATAAATCGCGAAAGTTTCAAAACTAAATCTATGAAGTTGAACAAGCTGTCGTTTTCCTATCAATGTCCTAAAATCTATGAAAATGCGTGGCTCTCGAAACTTTGTCCTTCCGGTGCATCCTTAGAACACCCACAAAAAGAAATAATAAAAATTAACGAAGTAATCAAGTGAGAGATCGGCAAAGCCTGGGCAACCAACTATTTCACTTTAAAAGGTCTCCTTCGAACTTTCCTAAACTGCTCTCGAGAAATCCCCCAAAACTTTCAAAAAAAGTTTTTCAAAAAGAGATCTTCTCTTAGAACAGGAGGATGTTACACGCTCGAGCGGTCGTTACGGGACCATTGCCACCCGAAGATGCGAAAGAATCTTCTTCTTTTCTCACATTCGGATTTTAAGTGTTGTTTAAATCTTGTATTCACAAGTTGGTTGAGGAATTAAGAGGTTGTAATCGTTTTCAGAGAAGCGGAATTGAATTTCTCTTCCTTCTCTAGGAAATAAATGGTAGGTTTGCTTTTTTGCTTACCACAGAGATGTTTTGCCTCTGCAAAGAAATCTATAGTGTTTGAAAGTTTTAGCTTTTGTCCAACAGAATTTCGGGCTCATTTTCCCCTTAGAACTGATTTTAATTTCTCTATATTTATCTCTAGCTTCATCATCTCTATTTCAAAATCTAATGTTCTGACTTGTAATGTAAATGTATTATGTTTCGTATATTTTTTGTAGATTCATTTATTAAAATTGAATACGTTTTGGTCTTACTAGGTTTCATTGTTCTTGTATATACAGTGCTGCAAAATCTTGAAAGCTTAGTTTTTGTATCATAATATATAATCTCTTAATTTTTTGGTTAATTTGAATAGAATTTCGGAATTCTAACAGTAAAAAAGACATATAAGCTCTTCAAATTTGATGTCAGAACTCTAGTTAGTAAAACTCACTTTCATTCATTGGGATGTCTGAAGGCAAATGATTCATTGTGCAGTGAGTCTTTCCTCCAGGGCATGCAAAATAGCTCAACGATACGGAATGATTTTTCTTTTTTTTTAATTGGGCTTCTCCCTGGAATTGAAAATGTGTTTTCATCCATTTTCGGATAGAGTTCTCAATTACAAGACAGTTTATTTTAACCGCGATTTATTTCATATCCTTATTTTTTTTAAATATTTTCTGAACGGTTTCCAAGTAAATTTATAAGAGTAAACAATTCTTACCATGAGTTCAATAGTTCAATCATATTAAAATTAAAAAGTGATGTTTCCTCTAATAAATATTTTTGATGTGCTGAAAATTGTATTTAAACTAGAAACCAAAAGGGATGCTTAAGCCTGAATTACATCAAATTTAATTAAAATATACAAATTTATTTTTTTTAATTCTAATTTAATATTATATTTAAATATATTTTTATGGTTAATTATATAAATTGTCTTCTGCAACTTCTTTATAAGTAAGATTTCCAGCAACCTGTTCAATAAGAACAAAAAAAAACATTTTCCAAAGTCGAGGGAGGTTATTAAACCAAAATTTTGATACAGACATAAAGAAGGCAGTCTTAAACCTTTATTTAGATTTTTCCTTCACTTTTCAATGCATGAGAAATGTATAAACAAACACTGGAAAATAAATTATTTTCTGTGTCTTCCTTTCGGCAAGGGCAAACAAACTATTCGATTCACATCAAACGAATCCAATAACAAGGAATTATATAGTCTCTATTTCTCTTCCCAAAAGCACAAGCTGCACGAGGGGTAATTGTTACTTATGGGGTGATTGACTCCACGGAACTGTTGGGTCATAAAATGCTTCTTTCAGAAGATATTTCAAAGGCTCTCGATTCGTTTTCATTAATCAATACCGATTAACATCCACGCTGAGTCCTTTGGTCTTAAAATGAAGGTAGAGTTTCAACAAGAATTCTTTTAGTAGGAGATTGTATACAAACACCAACATGTAATCAAGAGTTAGATTGACAAACTTCTTCGAATAACAAAAGCTTTTGGATTTTATTTTAAAGGAAAATTTAGTTCATTTCTTTAATGTTTGAATTTAAAGTACAACAAAACTGACATAATTAAATGATAATCAACTCCCATTCATAACTACATATCTTCATCAAAATATGCTTTAATTAAAAATATTCGTTAAAGTTATTTTTGAAAATTGCTGACTTAATAAAATAACTAAAAGAACTTCACAGAAACAAATGATTAAAAAATGTAACAGTGTAACGAATATTTTGTCTGATTTAATACAATATGTATGGGTAATTTTTAAGTGGAATAAATAAATATCTTTAAAATTTAAAATAGTAATGCTTGTTAGGAGTTTGTAATTATTAGAATTTTCGATAATCACAACAGATTTTTGAGTAGAAATTTTTATCCAGGTGGAATAAATTCAAAGCTATTAATGAGCGTTGATATAGGTTCATTTTAAAATTATTTAAATTAAATCACACAGCTGGAAAAAAAATTAAGTAAGCAAAATGTGTAAATTAAAATTTTAATTATTTCTTTTTTGCACCTCATTAATTATTTTGTGCTGCATGATTCAATACATATTCATACTATGTATAAATAATTAAATTCTTAATGTAAAACTCACATAATCTATATTGCACTTCGTTTATCATAAATCATTGATTTAACAATAAAAAGGAAAATTAGCATAAAAAGAAGTGTTTAGATTCTGTGTGAGGAAATCACTACTTATATCGCAGTATTTATTTGAGTAATATTTTTATCAAATTCCATATATAAATTCACTTTTATTAATAAGAAAAAATTTTAAAAAAAGAGATAAAAGAAACCATTGTCATATAAGTTATGCTTGTTTATATCTCAGATGTACGTTTTTATTTCCACCAGTTTTTATAAACTTAAGTTCAATTCCAGGCTTTAAAACTATGTTATTTTTTTCCAAAGGAACACATTTACTGTAAAAAGACATATTCTGTAAATTATTGTGTATGACTCAGTAATTTTGGTTGGGAAGTTAACAGAAAAGACTGGCAGTTGAATCACATTTAGTTCATTTTTACAATAAGAAAATAGTTCAAGGGTGAATCACTGTTTTTACGCAACTAAAGTAAGAGAGCAAAGTAAGAGGCACACTTTAAAATGTCCAGGAATTAAATTTCATTCTATAGAACATATCAATGCATCATATAAAAATATTACCGAAAAATTGCTCATTCAAATGAATAGATGGACTATGATTGACAATTTAGATATGTTTCAAGAAAATATTTTTTTTTCATTTGGAATTTTTATGACACAAATAAATTCTCAAATAACCATTCAGGTGTGTACCATTTAGAGGGAGATTAACAATTGAGTCAAGAACCTTCACACAATATAATTACCAAAAAATAAGACTGAAATTTAAGGGTTATACGCCGGGTATAAAAATGATAGCTTTAAAAATAACAAAAGGAATGAGCATAAAAAAATTTACTTCTTTACATATTGAAGTACTGTTTATTTAAAAGAAATGACATGTGCCTTATGAACTAAGAGAGTTATAGTTGTAGAAATACTTGGTTTTTTCCCTTAAGTCTGGGATAATACCTCGTATAAATGACTTCAAAACATAAGAGCATGGTACAACTAACATTATAGGTTTCTTCGTAAAAAAGGAGGGCGCTTTATACGGCGAATATACCTAAAAATTAAAAAAAATGCAGCTGTCTGAAGTATAGGTGCGTGATACGCCAGATTGTACTGTATGTAATTATAATCAGGCGTATTTGTAAAAAAATAATAATTTGCAATACTTGATAATTTTTGCTGTTTCCATAGTGGCTAGCGAATATTAGAACCAATATTAAATGATCACGAAAAACCAAAATAGGGTATTAAAGAGTTAAACTTAATGAACAATATTTATTAACAACTACAGGAAAATTTTCATCATGAAATTCATATTTTCCCAAGTATCTCCTTTTGCATGTTTAATTCTGCGAATTCTGTATGAAAATTTCGTAATTATAGAAGTTCGAAAGAGGAATCATTTAATATTAAATCAGTGTCCAAAATATTTGAAGATGAATAATTTTTTACATCACTGTGCTAAACTTTTGGAAATCAAGACATTTTTTTTCTATCTTAGAAGTATAAAAAATGAAAAAAAGTAAGTTTATAATTAAAAGCAGGAATTACAGTTCAGAAGAAAAGTGAATAATAATATATCAAATATATTTTTTAATTTATATTTCTCTACATAAAACATTTCTTACTCTAAGCTTTCATTGCAAAATTTTACAATACTTCTGGAAATATTCAATGCCAGGTTTTGTAAAACGCCGATTGAAGTCATAACAGGTGGTTCCCAGAAGCCCTTTCTTTTATATAAGTGTGTGTGACAAATGTTAGGAATTCGTACAAACAAATAATTCATCTAACTTTTGCTTTTTTTTTAAATCAAATATTTAAAATGATTCCAGGAGTTTCCTAATTTACATAAAATGTATTATTATCTGAATTAAAAAAAGATCAAATTCAGATAAATATGTTTTTTTCATTGTTTACTGTAAATACAATTTATTTAAATAATCCATTTTTGTAAATCTATAAATAGATGATTTTACAATTATAAAAATAAACAGGCACACACAATATGCGCTCCCCCCCCCCCGAGTAAAAAAATTAAGATGTATTGAATAATTACTTTTTTGAGCTATTTGATTTGACGTACAGAGTAAGAGACATTTTTAGCAAAAAATAACTTATTTATGATAAATAATGTTTTACGGGAAAATTGAGTTAGATAACCCGTAACTTCCATCCGTGGTGTTCCATATGAATACAGAAATTACAGAATAGAAATAATATTAAAAGCAGATGTATATAAGTCAAACGATTTCTTCGGAATTTTCAAAAAAGGTTTCTCAAGGTACAGTGTGCAGAGTACAAGGCTATGACTGTTAGTGTTGCGAAAACAACATTCCAACTGTTCACACTCTCTACCAAACCTTTGGAAATAAAACTTTTCTACACAAATACATCCCTAGAGAGCAGTGACATCTCCAAATATCTAGGAGTCTTATTGGATAGACGCCTGACATGGAAGTCTCGCATCAACCAATGTGCTGAAAAGGCATTAAAAAGGACAATATTACTTAGGAGATTAACAGCTACAACTTGAGGATTAAACAAAGATGTTCTCAAAACCGCTAGCAAGTCTTATATCATACCAGTCCTTGAATTCAGGGGTGAAGTGACTATAACAGCCAGTAAATGCACTTCCGAAGTACTTGATCGTGTACAAAATATTGCGTTAAGGACGGTAACTGGTGCTGCTAAATCCACCTCAATTGCTGCAATGGCAGCACAGTCCCAAATAGAACCACTAGAGGTACACAGAGAAAATTCTGCACTGTGTTTTTGGGAGCGCTCCAAACGTATAAACAAATATTAGGAAGGTTACCAAAGAACTACAGACCGACTTAAGACCAAGCAAACATTTACAACCTGCTATCAGAATCTATACAAAAATTATGCCCCACTAAATACATATCAGGACTTTTTCAACATCTACCTGAAGCAGAATACTGCCTAACTGATCATCATTTCCCGAAACATGCATCGTTGGACTCAGAACTGAGAAGCGCTGCTCTCCAAACTATCCGTGATCGTCTTGGTTTCATATATATGCAGATGGCTCTTTCATGCTGGGAACAGGCGAAATGGGTGCTGCCTACTATTGTCAAGAATTCCAGGGTTTCTCTGCCGTAGGAGCCCATCTTAGTAATTATGATGATCAGGTGGCTGTCATACATTCTACAGCATCACAGATTGAAAATTGTAATAACCCTGCGAAAGCGGTCTTTCTGGTTCATTCCCAAGTCGCCATTCGAAGCCTCTCCTGTAACTCTCAAACAGGTCGTAAGAGAACTACTGACCGCCGGGAAAAAAATGAGCTATTTGTTGGGCTTTGAGCGGACTCTAAAGTTCCAATGGATCCCGAGCCAGGGCAGTATTAGCGGTAACAAAATGACTGACAGGTTAGCAAAGCAGGGGACCAGCTCTCTCCCAGCCCAAACAACCCAACACGCTCCATTCTGCCAAGTCCCAGATAAAATCAGAATTGAAAGACGGGGATGTCAGCGGCTGCAGAGGCTCTCTTTGAGCAAGAATTGGGAAACGTTCGTTTCCAGAAACCCCCTCGATCACAACATACCCCGTGCAGTTCGTGTAGCAACTTTTAGGATGAGGACAGGACACGATTATCTTGCCACACACCTTCACCGCATCAATGTCCTACCAACACCAGAGTGCCAGCTTTGCGGCTACGGTACTATGAACGTTGAACACCTAAGGACCTGCTCTGCTCTAGACCACAGTAAAAACTATCAAAACCTCATTTTCAAGGAGGACCATCTCTACTGGTCAGAGAGTCACCTAATGGCCCAACAGACAAGGATGGGTGTTGGCTAAGAAGAAGAGAAGAAGGATTAATGTGCTCAGTGCACCATGTGAGTATGGAATGGCTATCTATAAACAAAGTGGGGGACATCTGAGCCTTTATTTAGCTCAAATAGAAAATTTTCTACACTGAATGGTTTGTATTAATAACAATTTTTTTTTCAAATTATAAGCAATACTTCTCATGTTATGTAACATTATAAATTGAATATCAAAATGGAATGATCAGATATTAATACAAACTTCAAGGTAGGTTAACCTCCCCGAATAACGGAAATAATAGGAAATGACCAGATTTTAAGCATACGTTGAGTAGGATAAAAGAGAAGGAATCTGCAGAATGGGAAATATCTTTGTCATTATATTTGTAAGGGAAAAACCTGCGGAGATATTTTCTTGTCTCAAAAGAACCATGTAATAGGACACAAATTTAGGCCCCTCTTATCAGGAGAAGTTATGTGAAGGAAGATGATTTCATTATGGCATGCTTATTGGACTGAGAAGGGAAGATTGGTTCATACGTCAAATATTAATTGACATCCACCTTGATGGATTCATGTTCCACTGACTGTAGCTAAGATGTTTAGAAGAAGAAAAAATGGCAAATTTTAAGTTCAAATTCAGTCAGAGTGACGTCAAAATGTATAGATCGATGCATCCACCAACAACGAAACCCTTGGAAGCTACTTCTCCCGTCATTTTGTCTGCGGTAGCCAAAAAGTCCTTTAAGGTAACGGACTCGTGGCTGGCATCATCCAGTCACGGACCAAAGTCCTGTTGCCACAGGTGACCCATACGTGTAAGAGGGCTGATGCATGTTAAATTGGCCTTAGTTCAAAGTCCTTATATTGGCACACTGTGGAAGTTAGGAAAGAGGGATGACGGAACAAGTTGTGTCTCAGTTACTTAACCAATTAATCGATCCATTACTAATAGCTCTCGTTTTCGCCTTCATGAAGAGAGGTCGTGTTTGCTCAAGCTTTTCGGCATCGGAAGTTCGGGTTTCTTTTAGCTGCAGCCTTCGCTTCCCTCTTCGTCATTCATCAAGTGGCCGCGGTAGCCAAATGATCTAGGCATCGGATCGTGGCTAGCGTGTCATGAGTACGATCCCAGTACCACTGAAGACCCGCCGTGTAGGGGAGCGATGCACGTTAAATCTGTTGAGAGCTTAAACATCCTCCCGTTGGTGTTGTAGTTAGGAGGGGGGGGTACCAGCTCAGGTGTTGTTCGCGTCACTTGACCATGGTTCAAAATTACACGGACCCAAAAGCCCTCGTGTATAGCTGAACAGTAGGACGTTAATATTCACTCACTCGCCATTCATCAAACAGCGAGCTGGCGTGTTCTCCTTTAGCAAGCGTTTGGTAATGTTTTTACTTTTGGAGGTGTGTTTGGTCTTCGTCCCCTCATGTATCGTTGTAATACGCTGATTACATTATCCTCTTATGACTGTTTATGAATTTCCCTCAAAATTTATTATATTTTGTTTAATTTATAAATTACCAGCTTTCAATGAAATTGATACATAAGACTTTTTTTGTGTTTATTGTCATTTTCACATACATTTTATATATCTATATATATAATTGCTTTCTTGTACTGTTTTAATCATTCACCAATATTATGTCACATTAACCATTTATTAATATTTCTCTATTATATAACTTGTTTCTTAGTTCTGTATTAGATCTTACCGCTGCTTATAGACATATAACTATAATGATGTTCATGTTTAATTTATGATTGGTATATTTTATCTTCTGTGTTCCATCTATTCATAATACAATTTAATTATTATCATTATTACACGCCTGCTTCAGCATTCATATTTTATTCTTTTGATTTAATTTTATATTCCCGTACCACGTGCTTACGAGTATTTGTTCTTAGTGTTTCCCGTTTTCGGTGTGAATCCAATTACACGCTTTTACTTTACTGTTATGCTTTTTCTTGTGATTCTCTGCAATTTAGCCATAAATTTCCATCATGTCTAAAGATACTTAAGAAAAGGATATGGGGGGAGGGACTCCTAGACTAAAAAACTAAGAAAGTAAAGACTAGGATGAAGGCGTTATTGCTAGCCTTCTTCAGTCCTTCCCGGGGACTGCACAGGAACTGATGAATACCTTAAAATGGAGGCTACTTTTTCAGCTTTTGAGACTTTTCTCCAAACAGCCGACGCAAAACGCTTCAAAGGTTCCTACCCTACGCTTTTGGAATTCCATATTTTTAGTGACCTCATAGTTAAGATACTACCATTTCGATCATCTCCCTTTCTGATTTTTCAACTGAAGACCGTTCCGACATTCCTACTCAATCCTGAATGACGCCTATCTACACATCCGAAATTTGGAAAAACAAGTGGCTCTATCCGAAAGAAAACTACAGAGTTTCAGCGCTGTTTCGACTCTAACATTTCCAGCCTGACTTCACACATAGAATCAACTGTATCATGTATAAACGATCTTAAATCCTCCATGTAGCCGATAACACCGATACTCTCGTCTTTCTTCCAGCCGTCCTCACCAAGCCGAGCTACGCACAGGTCGCTGCTTTTCCGGCAGCTGTTTCCTTCTTTACCATTCCTCCGCCGCCGAGGGAAAAGCCCTCCTGGTCAGACTTCTGGAACTAAATGCCGATTCTTCCACCACCCGCAACACAATAAATTCCTTTCTGATGAGCAAAAATCTACCCTTTAGAATAACACAAATTTAAAAATACAATGGTGAAATTGCAATCTGTATGGCCACCAACAAGAATGTAAACAAACTGACCCAAAAACTCTCCAATAATGCTGACTTTTTTTTCTCAATAACCAAGCCAACCGGACGTAAGCCACAGGTTATATTATTCGGTGTGAATTCGTTATGTAACGAAGACTCCATTACCAAAGCATTATTGTTAAAAAAAATTAATATATTCAAAGATGGCGGCCTTGAGGTCAGTTTCTTTATGAATTCGAAATTTTCCAATAATTAGATCATATACTTTATTCCTAATCCCTACCCCATTATCAAAAATCACGGCTACCTATATCTGAATGATGGGAGAGAGTTAGAATCGCGCGCGAAACATTTATATCTGTCATGTAATGCTCTACATGTGGCACCTTGGGCCACACAAGGTAATAACCATGATCAAAATTCCTGCGATCCTCGCTGCATAAACTGCAAATCTCAGAATGCTAGAAAATCATGGATGCCCAATATTAATCCAGTTTTAAAAAGCCTACAATGGATCTCACCGATCACGGACGTTAATCTCTTTCTTTTTGACTTCTATTTTTTCGCACCCTGTTATACTATTTATACGACCAAGTATTTTATTTATTTAGCAGCATATTGAAATTACTTGTTTAACTTCCTTTCATATTTATTTGTTGAGCTGCATACTATGCTTAATTTTGGGAGATTTTTTTCCTTCATTTTTTATACTATATGTATATTTTTGTGATTTAATTTTTAATGCTGAATTACATTATTAACTTTATGTATATTTTTTATTCTGATATATTCCGTTTATAGATATTTTTGAATTTTTCTGATTTACGACCTGTTTCGGCCCCCGGAAAACTGCGCGCACCATAATCTATATTGTATTAGTAGCATAAGCATTGGAAAAAAGTGCGTCTTAGATTAGAATAAATACAATAATATTACAACCATTATTACTCCAGTCACCACCACAGCATGTAAACAGTTAACTAATTGTTTAGTTTCTGGATCAATGCCACCGTTGACGTTGAAGCCAATGAATAGCGGTTTTTTCACAAGTCAAAATGAATCACAGCAGTGAAGAATATTTTGCAAGATAGTTGAATGGGAGTTGTAATGTGAGCATCTGGACTGTGAAACAGTCCTCAGTCTCATATCCTGGTTGACTTTGATGTTGGGCATGGCGATGGTGGGGTTTTTCTTTCTGCCTAACAGGAATCATGGCTATTGGCTGAGACAATGACATCCGGAGGCTTGGCAATGATTCTTCATCTGACTGCTGTAGCGATGAATTTTCTTTTTTGGCATGGGTGAGAGCTTAGAGTTTGCTCTCTGATTTGTCGGTGGTAGCGTGAACATAGACTCCTATTGGCTGCCTGGGGGCTGGGATTTTTCAAGATAAATTGTGTATTTCCCTTTTATACTAATCATACGGCTAGCGTCACCAGCGTCATTTCATTAGTTTGGTTTGATTATATCTGGGATAGAGGTAGTTATAATATAATTCGATTAAAGACTGTATATAATGTGAAATGAACAAGAATTGGAAACGTTATCTTGATATTGATAAAAATTTAACATTAAAAAAATGAACTGATTTAAAAGAAGGAAAAGAATACAAAAATAAAGGGAAAAAAAACTAGGCTTAAGAAAACCTCAGTATTTCACATTATCCTTACCTTTTATTTCTTCATTTCACTTTATAATATCTGAGAAAAATATATTCTGGCGTTTTAAGTTTATCTTCTAAGCAATTACAGCCTTCCACCAAATACCCCTTGAAGACTAACTATATTTCTCTCCTTCCATCTTTCTCAAAAATCCACAGATACAAAAATGTAATAATTTAGTGTTTAAGTATAATTAGTTAATCATTTATTTCCTTCAATTCTAAAAATTTCCCTCTGTAATTTTTCACTTCTCTTACACCAGACTGAAAAATATTTTTAAAAAGTCGTTTTCGGTGACACAGAAAATTTTTGTAGAAGTTCTTTCACGCAGGATCATTTTAGATTGTTGCCACGAGGAAGATAACGGTAAATTTTCTCACAGACACGTACTTTTCCTATTATATAAGAATAAAAAAGAAAGCTAGAATTATATTTAAAATTTAGGAAGAGATTAGTTAGAGAGAGAGATTTACACATTGGACGAGTGATTAAAAGATTATATACGCTTTTGGAGGGAGAGATTGTAATATCTCCTTTTTCTCTGCGAAAAATGACTTTCCTGGCGTTTCTTTCCTTTTGTCACAATTGTTGTTTTGACTGGAATTATATTTTAGCAATTGTTCACTATTCGTTTTGTGAAAACTCTTTCACGGTTTTTTTTCTTTTTAATTTAGGAAGTACGTTAGATTTACTGTAGTTTATGATTTTTTAATACATTGAAATGAGGAAAAAAGTCCTGCATTGTGTGTTTTCTTTTATAAGAGGACTGTTTATTTAGTATATTCTAACTATTCTGGGTACCCAATATATATAATGCTTATATAAATAACAATAATGAAATAATATATTTCACTTACGATATATGTTAAAATATGTCAATATTAAAATTAACTAAAAGCTTCACTAGATACATTTGATTTTTAATTCAATATAAATATCCTGAATCTATAGCTTCTCATGAACTTTTTTAAAGTACAATATATAACGATCAGAACCAATTAAAATCTTTCCTTAGAAACCAGTTCCTTCCAGTTCTTCTGGTTCCTTCACTCAATGTTTCTCTCTCTCTTTAGATTTTTTGATAAATTATTCACTAAAGTTGCACACAGAAGTAAACATGACAGCTTAAAAGAATGGACTCCCCTAATCATCAGCCACTATCAATTAACAAAGATGAGACTTTAAAGTGAATCCTACCCTTCAAACTACCACACCGACCATCATTGAGATATTTAAGCGCATCAGCTCCCCAATATGGTGGATCTTTAGTGGCATCAGGACTCGAACCTCTGACTGGACCGAAACAAAGTCATCCATGAACTCGTGTCCATGACAATTCGGTTTCCATAGCTGTGTAGGGACCTTTACCTCAATTCTTATACTTCCATAAATGTAGCCCATACAATAGAATCAACACCTCTAAAATATAAAGTGTAAAATCCGTTGATTTAATGAAGCATAATTTCATTATTACTTCATAATAACATGCTTGCTTCTTTTTCAAAAATAAATGCTAAATGAGAACTTTAGTTCACTTGTGTGAAATAATTCTTACTCTGAACATCTGTTTTATTGCTGTGTAACAATGAGTTTAGTACTAAGCTTACAAGGTTTTCCGGTGTTGACGTCTTGCGAAATTTGTAACGACAATGTGTCTGTCGAGCCATGATTTCAAATCCAAGTGCAACTGAAAACCGCCGAGTAAATGGACAAATGCAAGGAGAATTGAGCGAGGTTCAAATGGTTCTCAGGTTGATTTGGGGATTTGGAGAGCTCGGTATCGTCCTCCTCCGCGGTTAGAAATTCGGTCCCCTGTAGCCCTCGGGTTGTTTCTTTCTTCTTTAAGATAATTAATCAATAAATAAATTAAATGTAAAAAAACTTTTTTAAGAACAAGCTTTTATTTAAACGCGCTAAAAAGAATAAAATAAACTTTTCCTTTAAAACTTTTTTTACTATCAACTTATAACGTCATTACACAATTTATATGATATAAAAGCTTGTCGCAATATTTAAGTACTCATATTTACTTAGTTTCAATTTTTAAAAACCAAAATCAATCAGGTCAAGTTATTTATTTTACTTGTTTATCTACACAGGTAAATCTCGCGACAAGCTTTTATATCATATAAATTGTGTAATGACGTTATAAGTTGATAGTAAAAAAAGTTTTAAAGGAAAAGTTTATTTTATTCTTTTTAGCGCGTTTAAATAAAAGCTTGTTCTTAAAGTTTTTTTACATTTAATTTATTTTTTACTTTTTAGTTATCGCTGGACAGGTTTCTCAGCCTGTTCAACTCAGTGAACGCTGGTTCGCCATCCCTGGTTTAGCTGAATTAATTCTCGCAAAATGGTATTAGACTAAAAACACAATTTTTTTAAATCCGTAATTTTTAAGCAATTTTTTCAATCTTCATGCAGATTTTGGCTAACATTGTTCTACACACGAAAAAAAGGTTTAGTGAGATTATCTTCATAAATGACAAAGCTATTAAATGTTTAATTAAAATTTTGACTATTTTTGAAAAACTTAAAGAATATATTATTTATTTGAAATATTTTGAAGATAAGGGATATATTTCTCTAACATATTAGAAGAAAATTTTAATTGTTTATTAAAAACTTCAAAAGGCATTTAAATATTTGTATTAATCAATAAAATGCTTAAGACTAAAAACGCATTTTGTAATCAAAAAGAAAGTTTTATCAAATAATGATAATTTTTTGCTGCACATTGAATATCTTCTACGTAAGAATCTATTTTTTTTAATTGCTCAGATCATCTTTAGAAACTTGATTTTGAAAAAATCAATAATTGAATTCAAATAAAATTAACAGATTCTATTTGTAATTAAATTTAAGGACACATGTGTCTTAGTGTGTGTTTAGATTACTGGTGATAAAATGAGGTATATTTAAATTACTCGTAGGCTTAAAATTAGAAAATTTCTTTAAAAAATTACTTTATTTTATTGTAAAATTATTTTTTTTAATCGAAAATATATTGCATTTCTAGATAATATTTTTCTCTTATTGTTTTCCTAGCGGATTCCTTTTTCATGGGTAAGATACATTAAAAAAATGATCTTTCCGATTCTGTAATTATTTTTTGTCTGAGTTTCATAGATTAAAGTTAGATAAATTATTTAAAGAATTTCTTCAATACTCCATCTCAGTTTAACTTGGCAGCGTTGAGAAAGGTATACAAGTTACCAATCTACTTGAAAAATAGCTCTACTTTTTTTTGTTTTGAATTTAAATCCAAGGGAAATAGATAGAAATTTGTAAAAAAATTGCATACGTTGTAGAAATTAGATTATTTTTACGTTGTAGAAATTTAATTATTTTTTAGACAAAGTTAATTAATACTGTCAATAGCGCAACGTTGTGAAATTCCAGTTTGGCTGAAAACCGATTTTCGACGCCAACTTTTGTCATTGTTGTAAAAATAAAATTATTACAACAATGCAGATATATCCAAGTTGGCGCCCAAAACTAGTTTAACGTTTTTAATTAATTGCAATATCGGAATATAAATGGTCAAAACATGCATTGTCATCCAAACTAAACGTGTATACAAAATTTCAGCTCAATGGGAGGAAGATATCAGCTTCAAAATTGAGTTGCAAGATTCCACCCGAACAAATTACATACATACATACATACATACATTGTGAGTTAAATAAAAGCTTTTAATAATAAAAGATTTTCCTCCAAAAACACGAGGGAAAAGTTAATTTCTCTGGAGAAAATCAGTTTTTCTTGTACTTTCATTTGCTTATTGAATGAAACGAAAATCGTTTAACACGAAATTGAGATGACTGAAATATTTTTCGTGTTAAAAGAATTTCGCGTTTAAGGATCAGGCAAAAAAAGCATATATTCAACAAAAGTAGCTACATTTATTGGAGTACAATTTTCTTACACACATATATAAGCATGTTTTTTTGATAAAAAAACATTGATACAAAGACAAACACAAGAACTTAATGAAATTTAATGCAAAACTTTAAAGTTTTTTTTTGTTTTGAAAACCAAAATATTTGTTGAGTTTTTGGAAAATAATCTCATATATTTCTTTGCATTGTCTTTTTTAGCATCAAACTGCCAACAGATTGCTCGATGTCGTTCCTTTTATTATTCATTTCACCATGAACCAAACTAGCTCCCTTATTCATTTCATTCGAACTTATTTCACTTATTTTATTCGAACCAAACTCACTTATTTTTACTAACACTCTGAAGTACTCGTAACCGAATTCCAAGCCAACTGATGAGAGATCAGATGTTTTTGTGAAGCGTGTGTAGGGAGGAGAGAATGAAAGTAGCTAAGACAAAAAAAAATTGGCTGGTGTCACAGGCTATTTCGAGGGTATTTCAAAAAGCCAAGTTAGCTTCCTTTCTGTGAAACATGAAAGACCACCTCTCGTACCTGCGGTAGCCAAGTGGTCAAGGTAACGGACTCGTGGTTGGCATCTCAAGAGTTCGAGCCCAGTAACACTAAACACCTGCTGTGTAGGGAAGCAATGCACGTTAAATCTGGAGGGAGCTCAAACGTTCTCCCATTGGTGTGGTAGTTAGGAGAAGGGGTGCCTGCTCAAGTGTCGTCCTCGTCACTTGACCATGGTTCAAAATGACGAGGTCCGTCGCCAAAAGCCCTCTTGTAGCTGAACAATGCCCCGTTAATATTCACTCACTCACTCACCCAGAAGGGAAATCTTTTCGTGCTAAGCAATTTTCAAAAAATATTTAGTAGTTTGTCGGGTCCGTTGTAATATTTCGTGTTCACAGATATCTACACTATTAAAATTCGAAGGTAAACAAACGTATCTATCTATCTATGTATGTGCGTCTATCTTCTCACGAACAGCACCACGCAGAAAGTCGCGGAAGGTACCAAAAGATCGGGAATTTTCCGGGAAAGCCGTATTGCCCATTTATATTCCGATATTGTAATTAGTTGAAAAGATATTAATTAAAAACCTTAAAACGCCTAATTGTTTTACTCCTGCCGGTTGTTTACTTGGCGGAACTTCCCTTCCGTTTCGGCCGAGCGGTAATCTTACGTTTTCAACCATATTAAAATTGTCATCCAATTTTCGGTAATAAAATTAGACAAAAAATAATTACAGAATCGGAAAGATCATTTATTTCGCCACGATACGGTATAATGTTTTTTGTAAAATAACAATATTTTCTATTTTTTTCGAATTTTTTAAAATAGTGTTAAAACTGATGTGTTTTTATGAAAATTATTTCTAAATCGTTGGGTATGAATTACTTTTCGTGTTATTAAATCGATATTCTACACTAATTAACTTCAAGCCTTTCTCTTTTACATCCATTCATTTAAGAAATACAATTCCCAAAACATTTTTTTAAAGAATTTTTAAAATGTAGTCCCAATTTTTACTTCACATTGAATAACTTCGTCATTTATGAAGGTAATCTCACAAAACCTTTCTTCCGTATATAAAGCAATATTATCCCTAACATATACAAAGAGGGAAAAAATTACTTCAAAACTAAGGATTTTAAAAAAACATTTTGTGATTTTCGTAAACTGCTGTTTTTCTGAGAAATAACTTAAATAATAGTTTTTGTACATTTTTTATTTCAAAGTACGTTATTTTTGCAAATAGTTTGTGAAGTTTGAGAGCATTAACTTAAAAAATTATGCCCTAAAAATGAAGGTAATGATTTTTAAAATAATTAATAATACGCGATTTTACATTTAGCCAAACATTGGCGTCTAAAATTAGCTTTGCGCCAAAGACTTTTGAAATGTATCACCGTCGACCGCATCTATCTCAAGGGTTACACTAAAAAATTCTGCCTTAAACAGGGAGAAATCAGTAACTTTGGCGAGTAAAAAAAAAATGCGAGTGAAAAAGTTATTTTTTCGTCAATTTTTCTTTATATAATTTTCAAAATTAAATAACTATATATGTCAGATTAAGATGATAAAATGCATTCGATGCATTTCTGAGATTAGTTTAAAATATTTATCAGTATCGAAATTTTTATTCTCTTTCATAAAACTTATAGTTTACTTTAAAATAATGCCTAATCTATATTTCTTTTTTTGACATATAATTTCATAATAAAATCGAAGAATTTGCCCATTTCGAACCTTTTTTTTGCATAACTTCCTTAGAAAAAAAAGGCTAATGCTCATATATATATATATATATATATATATATATTATATTCTTTATTATTAATTGCGTGTTCTTAATATGTCATAAATCAATACATTTTTTGCGATACATTTAAATTTAATCTTCAATCGAAATCTTTCAATAGTTATGTGAATATCCTGTGGATCCCCTCAATTAAAAATTAATTTCAATTTGAACCTACCATTCATTATAATTGCCTATTTTCACTTTCTGCTACGGGTCTGAGTGGCTCAGTTGGATAGCGCGTCGCTTCCGCTACGCCGCAGAGTGTATAATTCTTTTTTTATGGGTTTGAATCTAGAGAATTCGATTTTGTTCATTTCTGCTTATTTTTCTCACCCCTGTAAATTAATTCTCTCTTCTTCAATGATTGAATTCACTTGCTGCATCCCCACTGATCTGAAATTTACTTCATTTTCAGTGCTGCCATTATTTGAGCAAATGGTATGTCACAATTAATTGCTAAATGATCATTTTAATCAATTTTATTAGAAAATAATTAATAAGTTAGTTTTGTATAATATACTTTTTTTTCGCAGATACGTGTTTAAATAAGTTAATTAACACAGAGTGGAATGAAAAACTATAAAATTAAAATTTAAAAAAATTAAATGTTTTTATCAAATAGTATTATTTTCTTTTTGAATGTTTTTTTCATTGAATGTTAGCATATAACTAGTTTTCCCCTAAAAGTGGATTTTTAACACTTACATATGTTTAATCAAACATCCAAACGTTTCAAGAGTTATCTGTAGAATTTTTTTTATTAGTATTTATTGATAATGGATTTAAATTAATATATATTTTTTTAAATCAAAGGATTTTTTCTATTATTTTATTATTAAATTAATTATTTGTTAATAAAAATTATATCGCCAATTATTTAGGATAACAATACGTTCTAGAGAGAGACATTTTTAAGCTAACTGTAAGTAACGATTGTTTAATTAATGAAAACCTGAAAATTATTTTATTATTTTAGATTCCTAAAAACTATCTATTATAAAAAAAATGATTTTTTTTAAAATCAAGCATCAGAATAGTTTTATGCGTTTTTATGAAAATTATTTCTAAATCGTTGCGTATGAATTTATTTTCGTGTTATTATATCGATATTCTACACTAATTAACTTCAAGCCTTTCTCTTTTAGATCCATTCATTTAAAAAATAAAATGACCAAAACTTTTTTTTCTGCGATTTTTTAAATATTAGACCAAATTTTACTCAACGTTGAATAACTTCGTTATTTATTAAAATTATCTCACAAAACCTTTTTTCCGTATGTAAAAAAATATTATCCGTAATCTGTACGAAGATTGAAAAAATTGCTTAAAAATTACGGATTTAAAATTTTTTTTTGTGATTTTCGTAAAGGACCGTTTTTGCGATCATGCGCGGTAGAATTAATGAAGGTCAATGTTAAAAAATGCATTCAATGCATATCTGAGATTCATTTAAAATATTTATCGGTATCAACATTTTTGTTCTCTTTCATACACAATTTATAGTTTACTTCAAAATAATGCCTAATGTATATTTCTTTTTTTGACATAATTCCATAATAAAAACCATGATTTGCGTCAAGGTCACTTTGCGTTTGCTTTCTGTTTGGAAGACGTGAAAGGTTACGGTTGTTTTGTGTTTCGCTGACGTATTAAAAAGGGGAATTCCCTTAAATCATTTGGCGCGGGACACAACAGATAGTTTTTTATTATTAAAGATTGCTTTATTGAAGAACAGTGGAATATAAGAAAAATATATCATAAAAAAGGAAATATTCTGAAATATATTTTTATCACATGTATTATTTTCTTTTTGAATTTTATACTGTGAATATGTAAATAAAGGCTTATGAACTTTTTAAATCAATTTTATCATAAAATAATTAATAGGTTAGTTTTGTATAAAAAACTTCGAATATTTCAAAAAATCCTCACAATTTTATTTCAAGATTTAAAATAGTAGTGAAATTTTGTAATTTGAAAAATTTCTTCACCCTGCCCACCCACTGATCTGAATTTGACTTCATTTTCAGTGCTGCCATTATTTAAGTAAACGGTATGTTATACAATTAATTTGCTAAATGAACATTTTTTATCAATTTTATTATAAAATAAATAATAAGTTAGTTTTGTATCAGATACTTTTTTTTCCGTCAGATACGTGTTAAAATAAATTAATTAACACAAAGGGGAGTGAAAAACTATAAAATTAAATGTTTTTATCAGATAGTATTATTTTCTTTTTGAATGTTTTTTCAGTGAATGTAAACATATAACTTAGTGTTTTTTTAACACTTACATATGTTTAATCAAACATCCAAGCGTTACAAGAGCTATTTGTAGAATTTTTTTTATTAGGTAGAGAAAGCCCGTGCAACGCCGGGCCATGAAAGCTAGTCTACACTATTAAAATTCGAAGGTAAACAAACGTATCTATCTATCTATGTATGTGCGTCTATCTTCTCACGAACGGCACCACACAGAAAGTCGTGGAAGGTACCAAAAGATCGGGAATTTTCCGGGGAAGCCGTATTGCCTATTTATATTCCGATATTGTAATTAGTTGAAAAGATATTAATTAAAAACCTGAAAACCCCGTTTTTTTCGTGCAAATTTTTATTTGTCTCCATTGTTGCAGCAATGTTATTGTTACAACAGTGACAAAAGCAGGCATCGAAAATCAGTTTTCAGCCAAACTTGCAATTTCATGACGTTGCTCTGTTGTCTGTATTAACTTACTCTGTTTAAAAATAAATGCTTTTAATGTGTGACTAACTTGAAATGTATTATTAAAATCCCAATGTCTACAATGTTTTACATTTTTTATAAATTTTCTTGGATTTAAATTCCAATAGAAAGAAAGTTACAACTATTTTTCAAATAGATTGGTACATTGTATATCTCTCTTAACGCTGCCAAGTTAGATTGTGTTGGAATATAGTAAAACTTTTTTTAAAAATTTATAGAATTTTGTAATTTTGAACAACTTTTATTTTTTCAATTTTCGCACATAAACTATTTTTAAAAAAGGCACTTTTCCATTTCAAAGAGATTGCAACGAAAAAAAATTGCTAAAATCACCAAATGTCAGTAATGATTAATTGTGATAAACCTACGACAGAATTGACCGGTTTGAGAGCTTATGGAGCATGTGCAGACAGCTACTTTCTGATACATCAGAACTGATAGTTTTCTTTATTTTCCAGAAAAGCAATTTAGTGAAAAACTTTAAGAGAATATAAGAAAATGCTGAAATGCTTTCATTAAATAATATTATTTACATTTTAAATCTTTATGCAGTGATATGAAGAAATCTTTAGGTTTTCTTTCCCATACTTCTTTTTTTTACAGTTACATATTTTTAATCGAATAATCAAACACACATCCAGATATAAGCAGTCATTTCCAGTGCAGGTTTATCCATTGGGCGCTTGGGCCGGGCGGCAAGGGGCCCAGGGACCCAAAAGGACCAGGATAAGCTGGACTTAACTAGATTTTCTGATTACAAATTTCGATTCTCCAGTACCAAAGAAGCATGTAGATATTCTGTGCTTAGGGCCCGTGATGAGCTTAAATCAGCACTGGTCGTTTCAATAGATAATGGTAAAAAAAATTTTATTCATTATTTAATAAAAATGGATATAAATTAATATAAAAAAACAACAAATTACAGTATATTTTAAAATTATTATTCATTACAAAATTAGTTATTTAGTAGTAAAATTATACTCTATCTTTTTTTTTCTTGTGGATAAAACTAGATTAGTTTTATAACTTAGAAATCAAAAATAGAATTTTAAAGAAAGACTTTATCACTGGGGGAAAAAAAGAGAGAAAAAGAGCTATACGCATGAAAAAGCCCATGTAACGCCGGGCTTAACCAAAAGAAACGGAACCTGTCTGCGTATAATGGAAAAAAATTAAAGACATTTCGGAAAAAATAATTTTAATGACATAAGTATAGAAATCACCCACACATCGCGAATACACTCTCACACAGAGATGCGGGCATTGAGAGGGGAAAATTAAAATTTCATTGGGATAAAGTTATACTCTCAAAAAGACCGTGCAACACCGGGCTGAGTGGAGGAAAAACATACCCACCCAATGGAGTAAAGAGGTGAAAGATATTTCAAAAGAGGGAAATTTAGTGACATTGATACAAAAACCCACACAAATACACCAGGAAGAGTGCTTGCACCGAGATAGGAAGGAGGATTTTTTAAGGCAATAATATTTATACACTTGAACAAGCCCGAGCAACGCCGGGCCATGAAAGCTAGTCTACACTATTAAAATCCGAAGGTAAACAAACGTATCTATCTATGTGAGTCTATCTCCTCACGAACCGCACCACGCAGAAACTCGCGGAAGGTACCAAAAGATCGGGAATGATCCGGGGAAGCCGTATTGCCCATTTATATTCCGATATTGCAATTAGTTGAAAAGATATTAATTAAAAACCTAAAAAAAAAACGTTTTTTTCGTGCAAATTTTGATTCCTCTCCATTGTTGCAGCAATGTTATTGTTACAACAGTGACAAAAGCAGGCATTGAAAATCGGTTTTCAGCCAAACATGGAATTTCATGACGTTGCTCTGTTGTCTGTATTAACTTACTCTGTTTAAAAAATAAATGCTTTTAAATTATGACTAACTTGAAAATGCATTATTAAAATCCCAAATTCTAAGATGTTTTACATTTTTTTACAAATTTCTCTGCATTTCTTGGATTTACATTTTTTAAAAAAAGTAAGTTATGACTATTTTTAAAGTAGATTGGGAAATTGTATATATATTTCTAGACGATGCTAAGTTAGACTGAGATAATATATTGTAAAAGTTATTCTAAAAATTTAGGAAAAACCGTAATTTTTGGAAAATTGTTTTATTTTTATGCTTTTTTCCACATAAAATATTTTAAAAAAAGCAATTTTTCATTTCAAGGAGCCATAAAAATTGAACGAAAAAAATTGCTAAAATCACCGAATGCCATTAATAATTAATTGTTACAAACGTACGACAGAACTGACCGGTTTGAGGGCTTATGGAGCATGTGCAGAAAGACATCATTCTGCTAATTACAACTGATAGTTCACTTTATTTCTAAAAAAGCAATTTAAAGTGAAAACTTTAAGAATATAAGAAAATGCCGAATTTTTTTCATCAAATACTATTATTTATATTTTGAATCTTTTTTATGCAATGAATGCAAACAAAAATGTCCTGGTTTTCTCTCCCATATTTTTCTATAGTTACATATTTTTAATAGAATAATTAAACATACAGAAAAAAGCAGTCTTTTTAATAGTTAACGGTAAGATTTTTTTTCATTCAATATTTAACAAAAATATATATAACTAATTAAAAAAAACAGTCACAATTGTTCTTTAATATTCATTACAGAATTAATTATTTAATAATAAAATAGTGTATTGTCTTTTTCTTGTGGATAAAACTAGATTAGTTTTCTAAATCAGGAATCAAAAATAGAAATATAAAGAAAATCTTATCACTGAGGGAAAAAAGACTGAAAAAGAGTTTTATACAGGAAAAAGCCTGTGTAAACGCAGGGCTAAAAGCTGAGAGAAAAGAAATCTGTCTGTGAAGGAAAAGAAATTGAAGACATTTCGGAAAAGAGATAATTTTAATGACATAATATAGAAATCCCTCACATCATGCATACACTCTCACCCAGAAGTGGAATCGAGAAGGAAAAAGGAAGTTTCCTTTGGGATAAAGTTATACTCCTGGAAAAATCCCGTGCAATGCCGGGCTAAATGGAGGGAAAACAGACCCGTCCGACGGGACAAAGATATGGAAGAAATTGTGAAAAAGGGAATTTTAATGACAAAATATAGAAATCACACATAGACGTGGAAGTAATGACATCGAGAGGGGAAGAGGAAATTTCCATTGGCAAAAAGTTATACATTCAAAACAGCCCGTGCAGCGTCGGGACATGCAGCCATAACATATGACACAATGACATAATATGGCACTAAAATTGATTTAAGGCAAACTGAAATTTTATGACGTAGCTTTTTTAATTTAATTCATTCACAGACTAAAAAAAAGCTTTTAACATGTGATTAACGTGAAATATATCCTTGAAATCATAGTTTTACAATTACATATGTTGTCGAAAAAAATCCAGTTTTCAGACTTACTGGAATTTTATTGACTGATTCCTTCACTTTGATTGAAAAATAACTGCTTTTGATATATGATTTATTTGAGATGTTTCTTTTAATTAAAAACACAATTTCTAAAACGCAAATATCTATGTTTTTTTTTAAATTTAAATTCCGAAAAGAGATAAAACTGTTTTTTGAAGCATATTGGTAAATTTTTTACCATTTTCAATGCATGCAATTTAAATTGAAACGGAATATTGAATAACATCTTTAAAAATTCACGAATTTTTGTAAATTTCTTATCTTTGACATTTTTTATACATAATTTTTTTTTTAAAAAAAAAGGCAGTTTTTCGTTTCGGTTAACCGTAAAAATATAACTAAAATAACGCTCAATATCACCCCTACTAATAATAATTAATGGTGGTAAGCCTGCCACAGAATTCAAGAATTTGAGGGCTTATGTTGCATGCGCGGAAAGACAACTTTCGGAGAGTACGTAGGCAAATATATTAATTGTGTATGTGAGAAACAGAATAACAAGAAAAGTTATACACAAGAAAAATCCCGTGAAACGCCGGACCATGCGGCTATATATGGATGTAAATTAATATTTTTTTAAAAAACTAAAACACAGTAATGTTTTTAATAATTCACTACTAAGTTATTTTAAAAATCGTACAATGGCTGCTTTCTATTGGATAAAATACAATTAATTTTGTAAATTATTAATCAAAAATAGAAATTTGATCTTATCCTAGAGGAAAAAAAGAAGGGAAAAGAGTTTCATATTCTCGAAAAACCCTACAACACCGATTAAACGAGGAAAAGAAATATTCCTAACAAGGAAAAGGGGGAGACATTTCGAAAAAAAGGTATTTTAATGACATAAAAATAGAAATCCCTCTCCTAGAAGTACTGGCTTCGAGAGAGAAAGGGGAAGTTTCCATGGGTAAAGTGATATACTCGGTAAGAGCCCGTGCAAAGCTGGGATATTCTCACGTGAAATACACTCATCCGATGAAGCGAAGAGTTTGAAGAAGTTTTAAAATGGGGTATTTTAATGATATATTAATATGAAATCACAAACACAGATCACGAGGAGTGCTTGCACCGATACGGGATGGGGAAATGTTAAGAGGCAAAAATATCTATACACTTGAAGAAGCTCGTGCAACGCCGGGGCATGCAACTAGTTTCGTCCTAAGAGTTTTCGGGTTTAACGTAGTTCACGGTATGTGTAAAAAGCAATATGTATTGTGTGCTATTTCTTTCTCTTTTTTTTTACTAAAATGCAACAGTGGAATGTGTATATTCTAGTTTTGTCAATGTTCATTTAAAAAATGAAGCAATATTTCAATCTATTGAAACATCTTAAGGTATCCGACTGATTGCGACAACTTTTTTTTTAAAAGAGATATGGGGATTATTTTTTTTTTTTTGTTATTTTTAGATTCGTCTCGTGCATTTTAAGAAAAATGTGCTAAAATTAAGAAGAGAAAAAGAAATTATTATTACTAAAATGGGAAAAAATAGGTAAAAATTGACAAAAAAATAGCGTAGACGCGGCCCATTCTGCACCAAAGGTTTAGGAACAAATATTTTTTCAATCTAATGTATTGCTATAACATTCAATTCTGAAATGACCTTGAGGATAAGAGATATTTTATTTTTTACAAAAACTAGAGCACTTTATTTCGGTTACTATATGAAAATGCTTAAAAAGACAGCGATTATATTCACATAAGGGACTGTAAATTTTGTAATAAAACAGTGATTGATAAATTGGAAGGTTAAAACACTTCTACTATTTTACAGAGCATACAGAAAAAATTTCAATTAATTATGTTCAAAACATTCTTAACAATCGCTGACCCATTTGGTTATTTTCAAAAAATCACATTTCGAGTAAAACGCGTTTTAAAGTATGACATCTTGCTTAAAGTAATGGCATCTGCTTTTACTAAAACACTTGTAGTTTTTGTTCTAGTCAACAGAAAATGATGAACTTGGTATTTTTATAAAGCCCATAAAATAAATTCATAAAAAAATGTGTCAATTTTTGGCAAAATTCACAGTTTTAGGTAGTCGGATACCTTAAGGTATGCAATGGTAAATAAAGCTATATTACGTTGCATACGAAAAATCACCTGTTTAAATCATAATCTCATATCATATTCAGTTTTAGTGGCAAGATTAGTATATTTCCTCGTTCTTAAAATAATCTAAATGTGAAGGAGATGATCTTTAAATTTGCGTCAAGGCGCTTCAAATGTTTCATTACTTTTTGCTAGTTTAAATTATCATATGTAAAAATTCTTGTACTTTTGTAAAAATAGATATATGGAATTAAGGTTTTTATAAAATTTAAGAATTAATATTAAATAATTTCTCAGTTATTTTCCCATAGATTTCAGAAACTGCAGAATTTTATACATAAGAACATTTTAAAGGATCAATAAGTATATGAATAAGTAAAGTGAATGAAAGTATTTCAAATATACTGTAAAATGTTTCTAATGGATGTCATGTCAGTGCTCCTTTTATGAATTTAGTTAATCAATTAATTGAATAAAAAGAACAATAAATTTTAAATGTTTAACTTTTAAGTGAAAGAAAGTGCTTTAATATCTTATAGAATAATTCCTTTTTTTTCTATCGTTTGATAGTACAAGTGGAGTGTCTTTTAGGGTGTGTACCTAGAGGAATCGATATTACACTGCAGGTTTAAAAAGAACTAGGATTCTTCCAAATATCTCGGAAAATTAGGCCTTTTCAAAATGGAGGATTGGTCGTATTAAACTTTGTGACAAGTAAATAATAAAAGGCATATAGGAGTGTATAAAAAGAGGAGTATATTGCATGTGCATTATAATGCATTAACACTTTACAATGTTTTCGAAAGTAGGGAATTAAATGCTGATCCTGGGGGCGTATATTCTATTTATCAAAATATCCAATATTAATGCAAGCTCAAACTTTGTGAAAATCCCACAAAAATTTAATTGTATTATTTTTTTAAAGCTTAGAACATTCCAAAATCTTATAACATTTCTCGCTGATTATAAAATTTGATAAAACTTGAAATACTTGACATGGAAATGTATTTGAAATTTGCAACACCCAGACATATTTTACTGACGACGATACCAACTACACAATAAAACCTCCACTGTATAATAAAAAAATAACTTTATTTACAACTAAAAGCATCTCACACCTTACAATACCACACCAACTCTAACACATACTCACATCTCACTCTTCTCTATCCGTCACGTCACACTTATACATCGCCGCTACCGAAGCAGCGCCATCTGTACCTTTAACACATATAAAAAACATTGCTTTGCGGGGGGGGGGGACATATATTGTTGATTGATAAACGCATAAGAAGAAAAAGGGAATATATGACATTAATTTTGGAATAGTTTCCATTTAAGAAAAGTTTTCAATTCTAGGTTGCTTTGTTTTCCTATTCAAAATTCACTTAAAAAAAATTAGATTTTACTTTCCCAATACAATCATATTTTAAAAGAGGTTCCTAAAAAATGTAAGATGCAAAAGAATTTATTCTAAATAGCAGCACACTTTCAGTAATGCATCATAATTCTTACCAACTTTTTGAAAGTTCGAATGAATAATTAATGAATTACAACAAAAATTGTGTGTATCTCTTATTTTACGCGCTTTCAATACATAATGTAAAACTAAATGTAGCGGTTTAATGTACACAGAAATTTTCTAGTATCTGAATTAATAACAGAGTATTTTTAGGGTGTATTTAGACATTAGAGACGAATATCGGGCGTATCTCATTCTTGCAACTTGAAAGGGGGAAGACAATAGGAAAAAAAAAACATTCCGCCGCAAATTGCTGATGAAATTGCAATGACTAAGTAAATGAATTATAATTTTATTCAAATGCCGCATGCAAAAAACAGAACCCAACTCTTTGAGAACTAGAAGCAGGTCGGGAGATTTTTCATTGCAGCCCTCGCACTCCTTATTGATATTACTAATACCTGCATCACGCACGCTAATCATTAATCGCTTTTGCTTTTTGTAAACAGATGGCAAACTTCCATTGCGTGACATCCTCGTGATCACGTGATGCGGGTTTTATCGGATTTTTTTCGCTCGCGTCCCTCCTGTGATGGCTATTAAATTTCTCGACAAAATGAGTCAAAACAAATACCTCCAGCTGATGAACTTTCACTCAAAAATGTCGAAGCTTTAGTTTTTTGTGATCAAATTTTATTTCACTATTTTTGCGTTAAATTCATTTTTTTCCGAGTACAATGACTGAAGTGAAGTGATGAAGGTCCTTTTGTTTGAAAATCGCATTTCGACTAAGATATTGGAGTTAGGTGTGCAAACAGTTATTGATAGCACTGCAATTTATGTGCTCGGTGCTTAGTTTCAGGAAGATAATGATTTTGATTAAATTTGTTTATGAAAAATTACGAATTTATTTGTGTTTTTAAGATGATCACAGAATAAAAAAATAAGTATTTAAGACCACCTTGCTTATAGAAACAAATATGTTAATTTAAAAAAAAGCTTTTTATTCTTTATTTCTAAGCCTATAGAAACAATTTGTTTTCAATTGATCTTAAATTATGAAAAATCGAAATAAATCACACTTTCTACTTAAGTGTTCATGATTTCTTTTAAAGCATCGATATTAATGTCAAGTAATGAATAAAATGTGGATTTTGCTTTTTAAAATTACAAGATGCGCTTTATACGAAATTCCATAGGCTTAATAAAATTAATATATACAGTTTCCACAAGGCAAAATAAAAAGCTATTTGAGCTCAAATTAATAATTTCTAACACATGTCGAAACTCTTGTTTGAGCCATTGAACTGAGTCTCTTTGTATTTTCTGTAAAATTTTATCTAGAAATTAATATACTGATATTGTTATAAATATTATTCACAGAATGGTTTTTTCCCCTTTCTTGAAATCAAGGCCATATACCGTAATTTCGCACGTATAGTCCGCACCATCGTATAGTCCGCAGACACGATTTTATATTAAAAAAATTTCAAAAATCGTCAGATAGTCCGCACCACCGGATAGTCCGCGGACTATACGTCCGAAATTACGTTATTTTAATACGGCAATATTAATGTATTTTAGAAGCAAAGAACTAAGTATAAATAGAAAAAAAGTACTTCCTTACTAATATACCTTCAAAAATAAAACGCTAAATACAAATAAAAAACAGTGCTTACTAATTAAATATATATTAATTAATCACACATTCTACTACATTAACGAAAACCTTCAAAGTCCGATTCATCGGTATCAGAATTAAACAGTTCTAATATATTTTCGGGAAGAGTGTCCGAAAGTTCATTTTCAGCATCACTATCTTCACTGTCAGTGATTTCCTCGCTTTTACTAACAATCCCGGGTTTTATAAATCCCGATCAGATGGTGGACACTTAAACACTTTTCCAGGATTTATCGATACATTCGGCAACTTCAGTATATGAAGCGCGTCTCATATTTCTTCCTTTTGTACAAGTATGTAAACCTTCCAACATCCAGTTCTCCCAGCAAGCACGTACGTAGGACTTGAAACTTCTGTTCACGCTAATATCCAGAGGTTGCAGGATTTTTGATAAACCTCCTGGAATAACGCTAAGTTCAGCACCGATGTTTTTTTTAGCTTCCGCCTTTACACTGTCTTTTATGTATGTCCTCATGGAATCCATAATTAGTACTCCTTTGGAATTGAAAAGGCATTTTATCTCTTCTTCCAAACTTCTTGAAACCAATCGAGCATAATGCCCTCGTTGCACCAACCCTTTTCATTGCACCGTATTAGGGAAAATTTCCTTGGGAATTGTTTTTCTCTTAAAGATTAAGAACGGCTTCAACTTTGAGCCGTCAGCACAGCAGGCGAGCATCACTGTGAAATTGCTCTTTTCTTGACCAGTTGTTATTGATACTACTCATTCTCTCTCTCTCTTCGCACTATGCTCTATGGTTTATTATCGATACATACGAATGTTTTCTTGGAGTCTCGCGCTTTTTTTATATTTGATCATCGGCAGTTCACGACAGCGTGTTTTTTTAAATTTCGACGATTTTAACCGAGAACAACCAGCGTATTATCCGCACTGGTGGATAGTCCGCAGCTTCAAAAATTCGCATTTTAAACACAGTCCGCGGACTATACGCGCGAAATTACGGTAGTTGATAAAGCGCATGCTTATTGAAGAGATGATGGCTGTTTCACATACCACACATAAATTAATCTCAATAGTCTAACATATTTTGAAGTTTGGAGAGTGCAGAAAAGATTATTAGATGTCATTTATTTCATGTTACTGACGTTTAAAATGAGAAAACCCACACCTCATAGCTGCTTAAGAATTTTTTTCATTATTATATTTGAAGAATTTCCAATCATATTAGGAGTGCTAAATAAACGCATTAATAAATATCGGTAGATTTTTAAAAACATGACGCAAGGAATTCTTTTTCTCGAGCTTATTTGTTCATTTGATTTGAAAGCATTTTTTTCCCTTTTTTATAGCAGGTTTTTAAAAGCTTCTGTGCCACAAATTCATATTAATTTTACCGGTATTCGTTTCTTAGCTTAAAGTCTTAAAGTAAGAAAATCAGTCAAAAATAAACGAACGTTGCTGACAAAAATTTACATAATTTCAATGAATTTACAGTTTTCTGAAAAATCATTTTTTGGATTCAGGGAGTACAGGAAACCAAAAAAGTAATTTATCTCATCAGCACAAATTGAAGTGATTCGTGTATTAAAATTATTGTTTTAGATATTTCCTTATTCATTGTTGTTTTGAAGTGAGTGAGAGTGAGAGAATATAACGTCACACTGATTAGCAACACGAGGGCTTTTGGCGACGGTCCGCGTAATTTTTGAACCATGGTCAAGTGACGCGGACAACACCTGAGCTGGTACCCCCTCTCCTAACTACCACATCACACCAACGGGAGGACGTTTTGAGCTCTCGAAAGATTTTACGCGTGCATCGCTCCCTACACGGCGGGTCTTTAGTGGTACTAGATCGAACTTATGTCATGCTAGCCATGATCCGATGCCTAGACCACTCGGCCACCGCGGCCGCATTGTTGTTTTTGAAAGTTTGAAAATTCCAGTATGCTATTTCATGTTATTCAAGTGGCCGCGGTGACCAAGTGGTCTAGGCATCGGATCATGGCTAGCGTGTCATGAGTTTGATCCCAGTACCACTAAAGACCTGCCGTGTAAGGGAAAGATGCACGTTAAATCTGTCGAGAGCTGAAATGTCCTTCCATTGGTGTGGTAGTTAGGAGAGGGGTTCCAGCTCTGGTGTCATCCTCGTCACTTGACCATGGTTCAAAATTTCGCGGACCGTCGCCAAAGCCCCGTGTTGCTAATCAGTGCGACGTTAAATATTTACTCACTCACTCATATTATTCAATCACTGGAGAAGAGCCATCTCTCTTGTTAGATAGTTATTTCAAAACAGATAATTGTTTTATTTTACTTGAAGAACTAAAAGGTTATACTGTAGTTACTTTTCATAAAAAAATTTAAACTTATTTTCATAGAGTAAGACATACGAAGCTAACAATTTGGGTGTTTAGTAATATTTTCGAAATTATGCTTGTAACTTTTATTTCACAGCATTGAACTTTTAATCTGATTGAAAATCATCATGAACACAGATGAATACATTTCAGTAATTAAACAGTCTATTACACACAACCTGACAATTTTTTTCAATATGTTTAAGTAATAGGCAAATGCATTGAAGGTTTTTGGATTTTTGTTTGAAAGGCAGCAGAAAATTTTTTTAAAAATATCCTTGATTTCTACTACAATACTTTTTAATGCCCTATGTCTGTGAAAAACAATGACTACGCTTCCTAAGCATAAATTATATCCTCGGAACAAATAGCGTGGATATAAATAAACCAAATGAGTTTTATTAAATTATTATGTTTCAATAAATTATACTTTTAATTCTAGTTCTGGTAAAATATGCATTGCTTTCTGGGTGATCAGTCAAATCTTTGTACCATTTCTATAATTTTACTACATTTTACGAATTTACTAAATCAAAAGATACACTAAAA
>BMAO01003748.1:0-14493 GCA_019973975.1 Trichonephila clavata | reverse complement strand
AATTTAAAATTTAAATTTTGTTGAAATTTGAATTTATTGAAAAACTTTTTGTTGCGTATACGAATTATATTTTACAATTCTGTAATGATAATTATGATATAAATAATAAAAATCATGTTTTAATCTAGAGCTTATTTTCTCAAAGCATACAAAATTTTTAAAAAAATGTTATAAAAAATTAATATGCGTAAGAGTTTTACAAACTCGCCCATCCAGTATTGTGGTTAGCGACGCTGACTACTGTGCTGTAGGGCCTGGGCTCGAATCCCGGAGAAGACATGGATGCTTGTAAATGTATGTCCTTCGCGACATGGGGTACTCTAAATAGCCGTCGAGCCGCAAGTCCACTCGTGAGGTTGGCGGAAGATAGGTAAGAGGCCCCTGACACCCCTCCGTCAAAATTGGTTGGAAAATCGTATACTACCAAGTCTTACTATCACTTGCATGGTTCTCAAAGTTACAGATAACAACAGGCGTCACTAGCCCTTTGCCATGGAATTTTCGTGGCTCCTTCTGGCCTTTGCCGATCAGGTGGCATTTGTAATAGTATAAAGAATTTTTGGATCAAATTATCCCTTTCTTTTAATGTTAATTTTAGTTAAGAATCCTTCTTAATATGAATTAATATTTTTCACTAAAAATGCATTTCATTATTTTTTGTAATTAAAACTTTTTTTCAAACCATTTATTTTTTATCAACATTTCATAAAATTAAAACTGAGACGGAGAGTAAAAAAAAATTTGTAATAATATTTTATTTTTACACTGGAGAGCCATTACATTTTGGCTTCATGTTTTATGTGAAGTAGGCCAAGGTCTCAAAACATCCAATACTGGGGAGTCATTGATTCATTAAGGTGATGATAGGTTGCCTGAAGTATATGGTATCAGGTAGTCACCAGCTGGTCCTGCAATTCCGGCACATTGCAAGTGGTAACGTGGCAGCATGAATTCAGTTTTACAGGGAGATCACAGATGTTCGATTGGATTCACGTCAGGTAAATTAAAAAGTATTCGTATCATGTAATAACAATAATACATGATATTCGCCAAAATGTTCGACGACTTACTCCTTACGATTCGGTCCTTACGACATGATGCATTATCCGGTTGATAAACGCCATCATCCATCAGTAACACTGTTGCTAAAGACGGCGTTACTCAGGAAAGTCTTAAAGACATGGGCCAACTGGGCCAGGGCCTCGCAGGGGTCTTGTCTCATTCTCAACTCAGCCTCAATAACGTCAAGGTTTCTATTACGTTTACTAGTCAACAATTCTCGGACAATCTCCCTAAAAACGGGATTTCGAACTGCATGCCAACTGGCTACAATGGCACGATTACATATTTATGTGATGACCGTCGTCCATGTGTACGCCTAGGTCTACCGCCATACACCATCATTACCATCTCGGTTGCAGTCCGGGTCGAGCAGGTTGTGTCTAGGTTGGTGAGATTGTGAGTCCTGCAGAGTTTATTAATTGCGGGTTACTTTTTGTACGAGTATTAGACACCATATTCTAATACTGTCTACTTTAAGGTTTATAGGTTAGGGCCTACTTTTGCTTTAGGGGCCTACAGCCTCAGAATCTTAAGATGGCCCCTGGGTGCACTTAGTCTGTAGTGATTTTCACGTAGTGTACATATGTTAAGAAATGGTCTATAGGAAAGATGGGTTCTGAGGCGCCTCATGAAAATAAAATCTTTCACACCAGCAAGCGTTGTATCCGGGAAACTGTGTACGTGGGTGCCAGGGTTTTCCATTGTAAATCGGCGTATTCCCACTCGCCGATGAACGGCAACGTGACTTACCTGAAAACTTTATTCGTCGTACCAGTAGGTTTTCTTTCACTCTTCTACTGTTCATTGCGATGTTCCGTGGTCCCATTGCAAGCGTTGTTGGCAATGATGTTTTGTCTGCGCAGTGTAGCGAACATCATAACCATAGAAGACCAGTTTATTTTGTCAAAGACGAAATAACCAATAGTGACAACCTTTAGATTGTAAAGGGCGAAAGCCAAGAGAGAGAGATAAACCAATTTAGAGACGAGAATTGTAAGAGATAGAAATGGCGATGTATGGTAAATGAAGCATAAATATTTTTATCTCTAGCCTGACTGACCATCGTTCTCAGTACGTTACAGCAGGGATGAGGTTCGGTGACGGCTGCGGTACATGCCCATACGCAGCAGTGTACGCTGCATTGGTGTGTTGAAACATACCGTCAGGGTTGCTGGTGATATCGGTCGTTGTAACTTTTGTACTGGCGAACAATAATCCACTTTCCTCTGGCATCAATATATATGGCCGACAACTCTTGTGGTTTCACCACCAATACACCACTTTCGATAAGTACTCATAACGATGCACATGAGCAGCCCTGAAATCTATGTTTTCCTACACCGAGCTATAATGATTTGACCTTTGATTGAAATAGGATAAATGAGTTGCTTTTCACATTGTGTCGCAAAACACAATGTGTAGAAAGACAGTGCATGAATGCTTTATATACTCCAAAATCAGTCGCTCATGTTCCAAGCGAGCTCAGTGCTCTAGTTGAAGGGTGATCATAAATATATAGGCTCTTCGATGTAGTTAATAATACAGATATGAAACATTTAAAAAAGTCTCAAGTAAATTATTTATTCATGAAGAGTAATATCTTTTGAATTCATAAGTGAAAATACCACCATTCACAGATCTTTATCTAAACAGTTTAGGAAAGTTTACTCTGATTATAGAAAATGAATTAAAAAACATAAAAAAATACAGGGTTTTCTTAAAACCTTCACACATAAAATTTTTCTCGTACTAAGCTATAAATGAATCGATGAAATCACTTATGACTTTCGAAAATAAAGGGGTTTATAAAATGGAAGTTCAGTCATTATTTAGCATATGAAACGGAGTACGTAATTTCGAAAATGGTTATAAAAAATTTTAAATTCACTCGCAAGAAATGGATACTGTTATGAAGAGCAGATTAAGGAAAAGGAGAGGTTAAGTATACATAAGGAAGAAATAAAATTATATTTTATGGTAAAGTAAGTTTTAAACTCTAAAACTGTTCAGACTCTATTATAGAATTGCCTCCTAAAAATATTTTAATCAAATTCATGTATCTCGGAGAAAATTTTGAGCCATTTTATTAAAAAAAACATAGGATTTAAAATATCTACGGCAAAGTAAAATAAAAAAATATGCGTTAAAATTATTAAAGATATTAACAAAGAAATATAGTTTTATATATACAGAAATGTAAAAGAAGAGCATGAATAAGCCATAAGGCAGGTTAGGAAACCTTTTCATATGAAAAGAAAAAAATAATCCATATTTTTCAGTTTGTGTTGTATAGGAAATGCAAATAAATACTTTTTTACGTGCTGTTTTTTTTCCCTTCCCATTTTTCCAAAAATATTCACGTATGGTGTATGATAAGTATTATTTTTAGCCCCCCAACTATTCATTCTTTACTGCTGATTCAATACTTCTTTTTTTTTGCAAGCAATTTTCTCCTGCCAGTGGTTGATTTAGGAACTTCACGCACTCCCTCTATAAGAAACTGAAAGAAACTACATTAATATCAGATTTATGACCCCGTCCTCTTTTCTCAGAAGATGTATTCTGAATTTCAAACGATTTCTTTTTCCGGAAAATATATGTATTTTTATACTTGAACTATTCTTCCCATTGTTCCATATTTCCAATGCTTCCGCCAGTTTCGAAGTTGTTCTTCATATTAAAATTTATAGTAAGAAATAACTTCTCTTGACATAACGTTAACCACTTTCACATTATTTGAAGCAGAAAAATGTGGTGATAATTCACAAAATTGTGGGGAAGTTATATATAAAGTCAAATTTACCTAATGTGTTTCTGTGATTACAATTTTCATTTGAAGGAGATTCGATCTCGGTACCTTTCGTTCCGTAAGCACAGAACATAACTACTATACTAAAATGATCAGCTTAGTACGGAGGTTGTTACTGGCGTATATAGATACCACCGCGGTACACTCTCACCTGTGAGTCGGTAAGGCGATTGAAACGATATCGTTGTTATGGCTGAGTGTGCAAGCTGTTGCGTTCACTAGGTTGTGACGGCTTGAGAATTGCGTCCTTCGTGTGAGACGGCTTGTTGATTGGGTCATGTGTCTGACGGCTTTGGTTGCATTTACGGTGGATAGATGATGCCAGGACTGCTGCGCGAAGGTTGCGTTTGTTCGAAGTTTCCAAGGTCACCAATGAGGGAGATTCGATGTCTGTATCTTCCGTTCCATAAGCACGTAACATAACCACTATACTAAAATGATCATCTTAGTACAGAGGTTGTTACTGGCTTATTTAGATACCACCGCCACGCATTTAAGGAAACCGGGACGACTTGTTAACGACAAACAATGGCTCCGCTCAGACATTTAGACTTGGTGTTTTCAACTATTATTACAAGAGATTTCTATGAAAGGCTTTATTTTTTTCTTTCGTATACAGATTGTATCAGGCTTTTAATTCAGAGCTACATGTGTACCTTATTTTCTCGAATCTAAGCCGCACTATTTTTCCACTGTTAATGCTACTGAAAATCTGGTGTGGCTTAGAATCGAAGGCAAAACATTTGTTGGATGGGGAAAATTGAGTTCCCACTCCTTCCAAAGGGAAAAATATAGCCGCTCATTCTGGCCACTTGCATTCATGACTTATCCTCTATTCAGTAGTTTATCTGCAGTATTCAGTCTATCCTAAACATCGTTGCCCGTTCGTATTTAGGAATTATTTTTGTATACGCTTTCTTTTAATCACCTTCAAAGATATCGGTAATAGCATCAAGGCGAGTTCACTATAATGCAGGTATGGAAAGGGATACTCATTTTAATTGCAGGAAACAGAGCAGCGGCCACTGAAAATTTGACACGGATGAAACAAATTTACGTTGATGGCGTAAACAAAATGATATAATTTTGCTTGTAAATGATCAACAACCTTAAATAATTATTTTATATTCTTCTATAATACATTCCTTTAGAAAATGTTGCATAACAAATGCATTGGATGGCACGGATGACGACACCGTGCATGAAAATGGCGACCCCGCGCCGCACCAACTCCGAAGTCAGCTGTAACATTGGGAGTGACGAATCATTTTCGAAACATGATATTGACTGTTAGAGTAATCATAGGTTCATGTGTGTATTTGAAAGTTTTTAATACTAGTAAAATAAATTAATTATAAACTTCTTAACTTTTATCCTTAAAAGTTTTTTGAAAAATTTCGTATCGTATTTTGATGAACTTCTTACACATTTTTTTATTTTTTTTTCTCAAAAACGTGTAGAGATTTTAGGGTGCTACTTAGAATCGATGACAACATTTTTTTCTCAAAAACGTGTAGATAATTTGGGGTGTGGCTTAGATTCCAGTAAATAGGTATAATTTAGTTATTTATAACAGACCCTGTAAAATTTTAAATTATGATCAAATGATAAGTACTTTACTTTCTAAATGTTTACTTCTTTCATAATAAGGTGCGTAGATTTTCCTCAACATTTGTTTTGGAAATAATTACATTATAGCCTGCTCAAAGAATTCAAACCACGGACGCTTAAGCATTTACTTTTAAAACACTACTTTACCAACGTAAAATACCATATTCCATAAAAGTGTTGTGAAGTATGTATACTTTAACATAAAAAAAAAAACTTTAGTAATTAAAGAATAGGTTTGAATATAGATGTTTTGCATTCATTTTAAAAATAACATAGCTTCCAAGCAATCTTTCTCATTTTCAAACATGCAAGTATTTCTATTTCATGTGTGATCTTCTTCTAAACAGTGAAGATTATTACGAAGTATTTTTAATCCAACGCATGCATTTAGAAGAAATTTTCAATCGAAATAATGGTTTTCACAATAATTTGAACCTTTCAATTTCATAACATCATCATTGGAACGTCGTATATGAGATGCAAATCGTAAATCGATGAATAAACCAGTAACCCCCATTTATGAAGCCCCAAAGTGGTCCCGACCAATATTCAACGCAGCTTAATCCATTGTCTCTCAGCCAGTGCTATAATCAATCATCAAAAAACGCGATATTTAGAATCGTCTGGGAACCATTTTTATCATATTTTTACCTCTTGGTATATTAAAAGTTGATGATTAATTTTACATTATTTTTTTTCCTTTTGATGTTTAGATTAGGTCATTAGTTATGCCCCAGTAATCTCAGAGTTTGTAGCTGACATATCATTTATAAAAACCAATTTAAAAATCTACAAAAGTTTCATTATGCACATTTTTTAGCGATAATATTGAGGGAAAAAACTTTTGGGCTTTCATGAAAAAAAACTTAATATTAAAAAAATTCGGATTGTGTTTAGAATTATGCGAAGATTTCGCAAGAGGTGGAGAAAAAATACCGATTGATTTAAAATGTGGCCAATTTTAAAAGCATGCAACTGTGAATGGTAAATTTTTGTCGCTGTACCTCCTGTTACAATTTAAAAATGAAACATTTAAATTACCAATCTAACTATTTTTATTAGTGGGAGTAAATTATAGCTCAGAAATTTTATCATCAAACCCGAAATGAAATTTCAAAACTTTTAAAGGATGTTTGCTTAAATTATGTTATAAATAAAGCATTTAAAAATCAGAAAATACATTTTTCTAATAGAATACTATCTAAACTTCGAAAAGAAATAAAATTTGACTAGCAATCAAAAGATTCAGGAAAAAATGTGGACGAAAGAAAGTTTTTGGGGGAAAGGAAAAAAGAAGCTAAAAAACTTATCGTAGAAAATCTTCTGGCTCAAAGAACTTTAGCAAAGTAACTACAGGTATCGCAATCGACAATTTGTTGTCAGATGAAGAAAATTGACTATAAAAAAGTGAATAAATCAGTCTGTCTTCAAACATGTGTTAAGACAGTTGAAAAACTAAGAAAACATTTTTTTGGCGTCTGAATTTAATGTTATGCAAAGGTAGATACAAAACATGGATAACTTCGGATGAAGCACTCTTTCATCTGTCGTTCACAACTGATAAAACAAAAGATATAATATATTTCACGCAAGAAAATGTCGCAAAAACGCAGCTGTTTTGCAAAAAGCAAGTTGGCCGTCTGTTGGCATGGTATGGATGGGAATATCCTCTCAAGGCTTAACAAAACCATTTTTTGCAGAGCCAAAGGCTAAATTTGATGCTAAATTCTATCAGAATAAAGTTTTGAAACACCTGATCAAAAATGTAAACGTCTTTATCCTCAAAGAAACTTTGTTTTTCATCAAGATTCTGCACAAAGTCTTACTGCAAAATCAGTTATAAAATGAATGATAGATAAAAATATAAATTTTCTTCCTCCTGAGTAATGGCTACCACCATCCCCTGGTTGTGCTACTTGCGATTATTTTTTAAGGGAACACTTCAAAAAACAATTAAATTGATGTAAAGTAAGAACACTTCAAGGGCTTCAAAAAGCAATCAAAGAGGAAGCTGGAAAAATAGCCCCCCCCCCCCAACGGTCAAAAGGCCCTTTTAGCTTAGCCGAAAAGTTTATGCAAAGTGTACTATGCTAAAGGAAATCACACTGAAAATTTCATCTAAATAACTTAATTAGAGACAAATTATAATGCTCTGAAATTGGTCACATTATTTCTGAATCAACCGGTATGTAATTAATTGTATTATCAGATTATGAAGCGGTTTTAAAGTTACAATCGTAACAGACGCTACGCACCCACATCGCTGGGTATTTCATGACGTCATATGATTTTATACTGTTCCCCCTCAACCATCTTGGGAGTTCATTTCTGTAAAAGTAGTTTTTAGGGGATCTCTGCTCAACAAAAGAAACATGCTTATTCAATTTCAAATCTGTGGGAATCTAATAGTATCGGAGATCTCGTGTTGAATGAGTGTGTGAGTGTGTAAAGTCGAATATATATTAGTATAAAGTAAGCATATGGTTTAATTTTCATCAGTTTCCTTTATAGTATTTGTGTTGAGGCCCCTTGGCGTGTGGGTAAAAGATATATTTTGGGGTAATTTCCCTATTGTTTCTAGCATTTTTGCCCTTGAATATGCCAAGATTTATTTTAATTAAAATCATTCGGAAAGTAATACGACCATGTTGAACCGTGGGTAACTTGTAATCCCTCTCCTTGCAACATGGTACATTTTTAAATGAGCGTTTAAGGGAATTACTTCTTGATAAAAATAACATAAGGGTTTTGGAAAGAAGAAAAGTGGGTTTTCACAAATCAGTTATTGTCTACCCCACAAGACCGCAGTTCAAAATTCCATTGCCGTGGTCTTTAAGTTGCATAAAAGTGTATTGATTCTGCAGTTTATAAATTTTTTAATTGCTTCATTATTTTAGTTCACCCATCGTATGTTGTAATTAATTTAGTAAATTAATTTATATGGATTATAACATTTATAAGGCCTATTTTAACACTCTTTCATAAGCTTCACTTGTATGTAACGGAATCTTCGAATTTGATATTTTTACCCACTTTAAAAGGTCAGATTAATTCGAAACTTTGCTCACTTGTCCAGGACCGATGGCAATACAATAATTTAATAGTTTTGTTCCATTGCTCTGATCAGGATCATTAGGATTAACGATTTCCCCTTTTCAGATCCCATCCCGCATCTGGCGACTAATTTCAGATCCCATTTCCAGATTTGGCGAGTAAAAGATTAAGTTACAACTTAGTTTGATTTACAATAAAAGGGTGTTTTTTAGTATTTTTTAAACTTAGTTTATGGATAGGGTTATGGCACCCTGAAAATCCTACTACGATTATTTTTCATTAGGTATTAATTAAACTTGAAAAACATCGGTTATTTAAAAAAACCTTCGCTTTAATAAATTCGCCTTCATCTGTGCTCTGTAAATATGGGAGTATTCCCAAACTTTTCTCTCTAAAAAGGCATTTTTCTGAGGTTATGCTGAATGATTTTGTTGCTATAGCTCTGAATATATATCTTTGTTGCCTTTATAGCACAGTACTTAGATTCTTTAGGTTTATACGAAAGCAGTTGTAATAAATATGACACTTGCAGAAAAAGACAAATCGTTTTTTCAGTTTCCATATATATCTCTTTCTATTTTCAGAATACCAAGAATTAATTCACGTACATTTACTCTCGATTTGTAGGGACGGCTAAGAATCTTAAGAATGAAAACATGGAAGGCATGATTTAGTATCATATCATTTAGCAACATTGTCAAAAAAGAATGGAACATTACATCATAATAAATTATATCCAGCATGATGTTGATTCCTTTGAACCACACCATGTTCTGATGTGAAAGAAGAGAATTGTTCCTAAATAAATGATAACAATTCTAAGGATTTTTATTTAAACAAAATAAACAGCTTGATATATTTTATTTGGGAATATCACAGTTATGTACTAGACGTAATCTGCATTAAATTAGAAAACAATTGAGTGTTAAGTTTTTGAATATATTTACGAATGATTAAAACTTTATGATATTATAAGCACACATTATAGTCTTATTCTATTTTTGTTTAATATATTACTTAAAATTTGCTCGCTTGTTTTTTCAATGATCACTAACGTTGTACAAATTTGCCGTAAAATCCGGCGTATAACCCCTATATTTTCAGGCTGAAAAATTTAGTTTTTCGATATATTCGCCGTATGACGCGCACCCCCTTTTTATGAAGAAACCTGAAATGTATGCGCTATTCGAGGTGTTATTCCAAGCTTTTTTTAAAATAAATTATAGTTTTAAACAAACTGAAAAACACGCTTTTATAGTGAATCGAACTACAAGGTAAAAAAATAATTCTTAATATAAGAATAAAAGGATTAACGAGAAAATGAATGTCATTGGGGTAAAAGCGTGGGGTGTTCTATATTAGTTGTTATTTCTTACTAGAGTTCTATTCCGAAATGTTGAGTTAGTGTAAAAATGTAGTACAAAGCACTCACCCTCCCCTTTCTCACATAACGAACACTTTTTATGTTTGTTTTATTTGTATTATGCCCAAGAGTATTCGTTTTAGGGTTTCACCTTAAATCAGGAATTACTCGCCAAATACGGAAATGATATACGGAATTAGTCACCATATCTGAAAATGGTACGTGTAATAAGTCATTAAATCTGGAAGTGGTATATGGAATTAGTCGCCAAATCTGGCAATTGTTATTCCTGATGATCTTGATCAGGAAAATGGAGCAAAATTAGGAAATTATTGTATTGTTATCGGTCCTTGACAAGTGTGCAAAATTTCGAATTAATCTTACCTTTTAAAGGGGGTAAAAATCGAGTCGGTCTTAGCTTCTAGTTACATCTGGTTCGTGGGCCGGGTAGGGGTCCCTCGTGGTGTCAAAGGTTGCCGGGGTGATGCCCAAGACAATACCGCGCAATATTTTAAGGATGCAGATGTCATTGCACGTCGGGTTATCATTTCCACAAAGAAGCCGATTCATAGCTGTGTGGCGGGAAACACGAACACGTTACAACGTGTGTGAATTTTTAAAATTATTCACATGATAGACATCTATGATCAGTTCTTTAACATCACATGATTCACATTTCATTTTCTTTAAAAAAGTGAACTCATTTATCTGTGTGATTTTGAGCACCACGTACTATGTAATCAATCGCTCCTACTTTTTAAATTGTGTGTGTGTGTGTGTGTGTTGTGTGTGTGTGTGTGTGTGTTGTGTGTGTGTGTGTGTGTGTGTGTGTGTGTGTGTCATAAAATATCAAACATCCATTCTTTCTCTGCTGCATTTGGAAAAACGTTTTGAAATCTGGATGGGACTTAAAATCCAGATTACACAGGCAATTTTTATGTTATATTTTAAAAATTAATCATTGGGGGAAACTTTAAAAACGTGAGAGTGAATCTCAATAAACAGTTGTAGTGAATTCTCCTGGATTAAATAAAAGTAATATTTACTTTTAAATAAGTTTAAGTTTTGGTAATTCAGTAGCTTTATCAATGATAATACTATGTTTTTCAATCATTAAATGGGAGCGCAGGAACTTTCCATTGCACTTCTTAAAATTCTTTGAGTGCTCCGTATCTATTTACAAACCCTAACATCTATGCATTCGTGAATAATTAATTGTAAGTCCACTTGGAGAATGCTTCCTACCTCCTTCAAATGAATATTACTAACAAATTTTAATAATCAGGAAGTGGGAATAATCAATTCTATGTAGTGGTATTAGGATTGCGAGATTGCTATTGATGGTATGATGTCCAGTTGCTTGATTCTATTGCAGACCACCTCATGGAGTAAGAGGAACAGTGGCGTAACGGAGAATATTTGAGACCCCTGCAGGGTTGCCCCCCCCCAAGTTGGATTCTACAAAGGGTGGTGCCAATCAGGCTTTTGGCCCCTTAGAGCCCTGTCCCCCTCACGATGCGGGGGGGGGGTGCGTTACGCCACTGAATAGGAATTATTGTACGTTAAACAGAGTTTTAAGTCTCTTTTCTTAAAGGGCAGAATATCCAAAGTTTGCTTGATGGTGTTACAGCTTTTGTACTTTTTTCGTTACCTGATACCTATTCAAAACTAGGATGGCAATTGTAATCCTTAGTATAAAATTTCTATAAGTTAAGAATGATATAAATAATTTGTATCACCTGAATACAGTTTTTCTCTATACTTACTCTTACTCTAAAGAAATATAAGTGTTTGCCATCTATTATCGTTTCAAAGAGCTCTTTTTTTTATACACTGAGAGTGTGACGCAAGTTGAATAAATCTAGTATATATTTTTTTGAGTTGAATTTTTTCACACATTAATCGTAAAAAAATTATCCTAGCAATGCAATTTTTTTTTTTTTTTTTTTTTTTTTTGATAATGTACTTCACTTTTTAGTTTAAGGTGTTGCCCTTTGCTCTGGAAAATATTCCCCCTCTTGTATTTTTTCGTGTATACATTCAAAACGCTTTTTTATTCATGATTAATTTTTTGTACCTAAAAAAAATTCTTATATTCCCTTATTAGAAGAGTGTAGTTAGGATACATTATGGATTCAAAGTTTCTTCTAAAATAAATTGTTTTTAACCTCGTCTATGTGATTATTCCTTTTAAATGTAATCATTTTTCTAAAGGAAGGATAACACATTAACTATGACTCCACATAAATGAGATATATTTAATTCTTATGTAATATGCTGACCTTTTAAGGTAATTTTTTGTTTTGATGTGTTAGAAATATTTTCTGTATTGTTCTATTTTTCTTTGCAGGTTAGTTTCGTTACTGAAGATGTGAAACGTTCCAAGCAATAAAATGATTTTAAACGTCATCCGGCGTCAAATATTTTTTGTAGCAATTTGGTGTGGGTTTTTATGCTCTATTCAAGGTATTTATTTGTTTACTTTACCTCTTTCATTTTATCTCTCTTTTATATTTTTAACTATTAACATCCATGTATGTTATTAAATTACTTGTATTAAATAGATATACTTGAATTTCAAATCAAAAATAGCTTATTAACCAGACAATTTAATTAAACTTGTATAAATAAATATGTTCTTTAAACTGTTAAAAATGTTCCATATAAAAGATACAAAAAAAAAAAATCTATGCAAAACTAAGTTTTTTTACTATCGAAATGGTGTGTGAAAAGAGATAAACACTTTTGTGAAATATCAGAGCCCTTAGTCTCGAGTTTTCGGAATTTTATTAAATCGTATCTTTTGAAAAATTCTAAGAACTTATTTATGAATGCGTATATGAGGAATCAAGTTTACTTCTGCATGAAGCGAAGCACGAGCCGAGCAATAGATAAAATTGTGAAACACACTGAGCTCCAAAAGAAAGGTACAACTGGTCTTCTGTATCTAATTTGAAACCAAACGAACAGTAAAATGGTAGGAATTGCTTTTAAGCAGTTATTTATTTATTCAGTATTTCATAATCTTAACATCACGCGCGATTTACAATTCAGAAATCAATTTTTTCAAAAGGAATAATGGAATAAATTATTTATTTTTATTAAAAAATTATAATATATATATATGAGTTTGTAATACATTGGTGGGGGGCATCAAATTTACATACGGTAAGTGTGTCGTTGAACTAAGAGAGGCACACATAACAAGTGGTCCTTGATTGTGAAGCCATCTGGCACCTTTGTAACAGCAAATATTTGTAACGGGGTCTATTCGGACTTTCTATTAATCCTATTGGGTAAAATACTCTTTTCAACTGTGATTTTAATTGAAAACCGCTTTCCTTAGTGGATGGAGATGAGAGCTTCTGTTTAAGTGTTAGTCGCAAAGTAGGCGGGATGATGGGTGAAAATTGAGAATAAGAAGAAAGCATAGCGTTAACGACCGGTGGTCATATTAAGTATTGTTAATTCAAGAGGAGAGATTAAACAAGTGCTGAGCAAGAGCGCTCAGGTTAATAGATAAGTGCTTTATTTCTTTTTTGATTAAATTAATAAGTTTGATTGCTTCCCGTATTTAGTTATTTAAGTGCATTCTCAGTTGTTTATAAAGTCTATTCAATGAAAAAGGCAAAAAAATTGTTTTCATTGAGAAATGGCTGATTTTTACTGGAATTTCTCTCACCTTCGCGATCGAAGGATCGCGACATATTATCGTCCTTGTTTCGGTGCAATATCTGAAATGAACGGAGACGTAAATGCCCTTCATTCTAGTGGCCAGTGCAATCTTGTATAGGGGATGAAAGTCTAGAGTGGCCCGGAAAACAGACATTTTTTCATACTCAGTGTTTGGATTCGAACTGGTCTCATATTGTCTTTTCTCATACAACAACTCTACGAGATACATAATGACGTCTAGCTGTATCAGCTTTTTATAACTGCATTTCCATTTTTTGACTGCCTGCCTTTTCATTGAGTCAGCTAAATGATATTGTTTAAGCAAGCCCAATAATTAACGATCAACAAGCTCAAAATGTTTCACAGAAATTTCAAAAGTAAAACATTCGTAATTTCTATTAACTGTTATATAAATGTTAATTTTAAAAAAATACTGATAAAAATATATTTTATAAATTTTTATTGAGAACACTTATGATCATTCATATAAATCATACTTTTTTTTTACTTTTATATTTTTTTTTTTTTTTTTTTTTTTTTTAATGATCAGCGTCAAAGTCACTGGTTGCAATTTTACTTTTAAAGGCACGTGTTTTTTTAGAAGAATTATATGTATGATATTGATTAGTATTATTCTTCATTATTAATACATACCTAATTTTTATTTTAAAACAGCCCTTTTTCACAGTGCTCTTAAGCATTGCGAACGAATCTGTAATCTTTCTTGTAAAAATTTTAATAAAAAAAAAAGTTTTATTTTTTTAAGGAAATTATAATTTTTTCCAGATAATAAAATGTTACAGAAAAAAATATCAAAAAAATTATAAAGAAGGTGTTTGTAAAATGCAATATAAGAAAATTTAAAAAGAAACTTCCCTACGTCTAAGTATTTTCTTGCAAGAACGCTGCAGGATACAAA
>BMAO01003747.1:0-18697 GCA_019973975.1 Trichonephila clavata | reverse complement strand
AAAACTCCTCTAATTCGATCAGTATTATCAAGGTTTACGTGATATTAAGCAGCAAAATGGAAAATTATAATATTTTAAAAGTATTAAACGTGTATTTAGATAGATAACTTTTTGGTGTGTCCATAATGAAATTTAAAAAATATTTTTTTCTTTGAAAATGGTGTACTACTTTCGCAATGAAAATTGTAGATTGTAAAATTATTATTATTTTAAGGATGGAAATTACTATATAACGATAGGAGAATATATGTAAGAAATAGATTTTTGTGTTATGTATTGATAATTCGATAAAATAAATTCGATAACTATTTTCTGATGTCAGTGTTTTAACTCTGTTTTTCCTTCGTTAAATTATTGCAATAAATAGTGTATTTAGAAGAAAAAATTAAATTTATATGATTTTTGAAAAAGAAATACTGCTTATGATTTACAAAGTGATATTTAAATGTCTTAGAAAAATAAAAGAACATTCTTTTATTACATTTCAAATATTTTCCTAAGAAACAGAAATAAATATTCAGCTTTGAAAATCTGCTTAGAAAAATGGTAGTATGTCTGCGGAATTTGGTATGTGAGAAACAGCTGCGTTTATAAGCAAAATGCAGAAAATATATTCCAGATTCCTAAGCGAACATGCATAATAAAAACAAGATCATTTGGAGGGGGGGATATAGTTGCCTGTTTTTTAAGGACGTTTTTTTTAATCGAAAACTTAAATAAATTCTAAAAATATCGTTTGTTCCGTTAATATGCTTGTATTTAAGAAAAGATGAATTAGAATAATTGTAATGGATGTGTTTTTCAGAATTGTTTATACAGTAGACCATAAAAACGATCGTATACACTTGCAATTTTTTATAAAACTTATTGTTTTCGACTAATAAATATTAATATATAGCAATTGTAATTTTTTATATCTGCAACTTGTTCTTAATACAATAACACAGCCAAATTTTTAAACATATAATTATTATTTAAAAAAAATTAATAATCAAAAAAACTACTAAAAAATAACGCCACAGAAGTCTTTGTACACTACATTATAAATATTGTATTTTTTTCCTTATTTAATACTTAGTAGGAAATATTTTAGCGTTCACAATAACTTTTACATGTCTTGGTATAGATTTCATCAGTTTTTTGTAATTTCTGCATGGATGTGTTCTTCGATTCTTCTGTGATTATTGTTTTACTTCACATTTTGCTTTTTATATGTCATATTTTCTTTTTTTTAAAAATCAAATTCTTACAAAATATGTTCTACTAGACTTTTCCCCAGAATTTGAGACAATTATAGAGACACCAGTGGCGTATATTGAGAGCAGACGATCAGTGTCATTATCGTGTTAAAAAATGAAGTCGTCTACAATATCCAAATTTTGCTCGGATAATTTTAAATTGTTCTTTAAAATTTTTGAAAGAGTTCCATGATTCCCAATACTATAAAAAGAAACCAAATTACCTAACCCTGAAACTGATTTATATCCCCACGCAAGAGCATTTCCATCTCCATGCTTTACTGTTCTAACAAGATTCTTGGGATTGAATTTCAAAAAATTCAACATTTACAGAAAATTGCTTGGCATGATAGCAAATTTAATATTTTTGGTCCCGACAGGTGCATAATAGTTTGTAGAAGGAAAAAAAATGAACTTAATCCCAAGAGTTTAGATGGAACAAGAACACGTCCACCTCCATGCTTCAGCATGAAGGTAGAGGTGTTCTAGCGTGGGGGTTGTAAATCAGCTTCAGAGTTAGGTAATTGGATATTTTTGTATGGGGGTATTGTGAATCATGAGCTCTATTTAAATATTTTAATGAACAATTTAAAATTATCCGAGAAAAATTTGGATATTGTAGACGACTTCATTTTTTAACAAGATAATGACACTGATCGCTCTGCTCTCAATGTACGCCACTGGTGTCTCTTAAAAAACCTCTTAAATCACCTGATTTAAGTCTAGTAGAATATATTTCGCGAGAATTTGATTAAAAAAAAAGAAAACATTATATATAAAAAAAAGGCGAAGTAAGAACAATAATTACAGAAGAAAGGATGTACGTCGATGCAGAAATTAGAAAAAAAATGATGAAATCTATACCAAGAGGTTTAAAAGTAATTGTGGACGCTAAAATATATCCTACTAAATATTAAATTAAATACAGTTTTAAAGCTATGTTGAGATTTTTTTGAAGTGTACGAAGTATTTTGTGGCGTAATTTTTTAGTAGTTTTTTGATAACTAATTTAAAAAACATAAGTTATATAATGTTTTAAAAATTGTTTGTTATTCCATTAAGAACAAGTTGCAAATATTATAAAAAATTATAATTACTATATAATAATTTTTATTAGTCGAAAACATTAAATTTTATTGAAAATTGCAAGTATGCGAACACTTTTTTTTGAGGTCCACTGCATTTACTGTTGAATTAAATTTTACAAAAAAAAAAAAGTGTCAAAATGAAAATATAACATTTAGATCATTTTGAACTAAAAATTTACGCTAACAATGAATAAAAAAATTCTTTTATACTTAATTGTTTTCTAATTTCTAGATTGATTCTTGTTTAAAACTATTTTAATAATGTACATTTCTTTATAAAAATTCTGTAAAAAATATTTAAAATCTTTTCTAGAGAGAATAGGAACGTAACTAAGAAATTTTTACCTTAATTTTGAATCTTCTTTTGTCCCTACGTCCCATTTCTGGACCCCAAAAGGAGCTCTGAAAAAAATTTAATTCAAATGAAATAAACATGTATGTTTGAATTTAATATAAAATCATATAGCAATTTGTAAAAACAATGTATAAGTAAAAAAAAAGTAAAGTCACAAAAGTTGTAATAAACAATTTGTAAGTCAATTGCAAATAACTGCAAAATCACACATTTTATGACTTGCTTTTATATCCCTCCCCGCCTCTTTTTTTATACATTGACTGCTGTCCTCAATCCTCTGATGCAGCAGTTTTTAAACTGTTTTCAGAGGATCCCTGGGGGTCCGCAGCGCACTTCTAGGGGGTCCGTGGGGTCTCTCAAGTAACGTTGAAATTCCCCTCTTTTACAGATTCTGAAAGACCTCCTGGAAAAATCAACATGTGCCATCACTACATCATACTAAATTGTCCCCAATTGAAAAACCGTACTAGAAACATTTTAATCAAGAGTATTAAGCCGGGGAGGGATGTTCAAAACCTTGGGGGTCCACGTTGTCATGCTGATACATAACGACGATCGAAAGTTTAAGAACCGCTGCTCTGATGCATTGCTTCTCTAGAGTCAGTTGTACAGAGACATTCCTTGACTCCAGTTTGGGAAGCTATTGGAATTGACTCGTAAACAGGGATGTCTTAAGACTTCGTGAGGCCCTGGGCCCCTTTCGTAAAGGTAGGCCCTGGACCCCTGCACAAACGTAGGCCCCTCCTATGATCCTTAAAAGTAAACAGTACATAGCGTACTTTGTCAAATATTTACACAAACAATTACCCGAAACAAATAAATGTACATGACTTACAATCGCACAAACCGGCTCGACCGACTGCCGCCTTTTGACTGAATGAGTAATGATGGTGTATGGTGGAAGGCCTAAGCCTATACATGGACGAAGGTCATCACATATAGCCAGTTGACATATCATTCAAAATTTCCAGTGTTTCAGAGAATACAACTGGAAATAAGATTTGACCGTTGAAATTATTCGAATTATTATCTTATTAAAGCTGAGTTGAGAACAAGACGAAGCCCCCATTGTGGCCGAGGTCCTGGGCCTAGTTGACCCATTCCTTAAAACGTTCTTGCTCGTAAATTTCCTTTTATTCAAATTGTGAAACTAGAATGTCAGTATGTTTATTTACTAAATGAAAAAAATGAACTCCAATTCCGCTTTTCATAGTTTTCTTTTTTGCCCAAAATATAATATTATTAAAGGAATCCATCTGAAGATTAGCGACAAAAAGATATAGATGATTTACATATAACATTTTTTTTCAATGAGAGAATAGTTTAGTACAAACATACAAACTTTAAAAGTATGGAATATGTTTGATGAAATAACAAAACTTAAATTGGAGGAAATTTATATAAACGTAAATTTGGTAATTAAATTCCAATTTATTGACATAATTTACTTTAGTAAAATGAATCGTTTTCTATTTTTGCTGTATATTTGTACATTAAATATATATAAACCGCATAAAGATGATATTCTTAAATGGGATACAACTTCTACTTTTTTTAAAGACATACTATAAATTCAAAATTTAATCTTTTATGAATTATTTAATAAAAGGTAATTACGAAAATTATTCTTTACAGAGCTGTGTACAATCTTTGCGGTAGTTTCAAAAGACACAAACGATTTTTTTATACATTTTTAGATCAAACTCACAACTAGTATTTTCCTTTACAAAAAGCTACGAAAAATTATAATAAACAATTAATTCTCATAAATTCAAAAAATAAATTAAAAATTTTTTTAAAAAAAGAAAAGAAAAATGTCATTTATAAATGAAATAAATTTATTATATTGTAAATAACTTACATAGGCTTATTGGATAAAACTGCAATTGTTTCCAAATTCGAATTTTTATCCCGTACAATTTCCGGACTAACCGACATTCTTTGCAGAAAAATGACAAACGAATGAAGAGTATGTTGAAATAATTAATATGTCATCAAAAAAGGAAAGATTGACAACTAAAATCGATTGCGTGTTTCTTTTTTTCTTAAGCCTTTTCTTAAATACAAAATGTATCCACTAGCAACGAATGCTTTATTTTAGAAAAAGAAGAGAAATTTCTGAATAGAATAAGAGTTTTTATATAAAAATATCAGTTTCATTCCGGTTAAAGTTATTCGGATTAGTTATGGAAAGAGAATTTATTTCTCAAGGGTTATAATACCGCTTTGGGAAAAGAGATTGTTCTAAAAAAAAAACAGATGCTATTTAAACAAATGCATTTAAATTTTTTGGAAACGAAATTATCGGTTACATTTTAACAATATTTTAATTCTTAGAATAGAAAAGAAACAACACTGATAGCAATCGCATTGTTAAGAAACAGGTGAATTTTTCAACAGAAGATTTTTTATACAGTTCTTACAAACAACTTTATTAAAAATGAACTCGTGTCATGTTAAGTAACAATTTAATGCATTCCAATATTCACAGGTTTCTAAAAATTAAGGAATAAGAAGCTTACTTTTGAAACAATACAATTAAACTCAAGAAAATTAAGCTATAAAATATTTTAACATTTATAATTGCATATTACATGTAACTATCTTATAAATAACGATTTATATGATGAATAATTAGTTTTTTTTTAAAAAAAAACCCCATTTTTAACAAATATTATAGTAGAACACTTTTTAATTTTTTTACAAAAATTTGGAGTTTAATTAAGGGCATTCCACTTCTCGGTTTAAAACATGATCAACATCGGGTTTCCTCTCAGAAAAAAAAATTGTCGAGTACATGAACTGGTATAGAGACCAGTGCAATCCCTGTTACAACTCATGTAAGCTCTTGAGAGGATTTAAATGCTGTAACTGTTCTGATAAAGCACTACTAAAAGGGCCAATTGGGCTTAAGCCAGGCGAACAACTATCTTTATTATGTTGTAGAAGAAAATTATTGTCTATAAAAATAAAATTATGATCAATAGCAGCAGCACAGGGTCTCAGGTATTCATCAAATATTTCGTCTTCATATTTTTAACTCTTCACATTGAACGTATGCAAGATTTTAAGGCAGGGGTGGCGAACCTTTATAGTTCAACATGCCATTTTCTCTAAAGAAGTGTTTAAAACGATATGGTACCCTAAAAATCATTAAACTGTCGAAGATTTTTTATTGACTTATTTGATACATCGAATCTTTATAAACATGCCAGCAAAATTTTCAAAGCTTTACCTGCATTTTTTTATCAAGTTATGCAGCAATATTTTGATGCTGGACAGAAACTACCACGCCCACATTTCGAATTATCTGCTAGAAAAAGAGCCTGATAAAAAAATGAATTAATTATTTTTCTACCGCACGTAAATGAGACTGACATTATATATGCAGTAACAATAATTTCAAGAAAGAATTGTACAATTCTGCAAAAATGCTAGTTTGTGAATTGTTTATTGGAAGAGCAAATGGATTTGTGGTTGAGATTTAAAAGTTGTGCATGCTTCTTATGATATTATTATGAATGAAACTAAAACTTAAAACGGATTCTCCCAAAGCACAAATACTAAATCTCATTTTAATAACTCAGATAATTAAAAAACTAATTCGCAAGAATAGAAAAACTCTCCCATTTCAATATATTTGTTTTTGGAGATATATCTATATATCCTATGTGTGTAAAATTCAACAATTTTATTAATAAATATTTCAAGATATTTATTTAAACAAATGCACATATGCAGTTCTTAAATTCTGATATATTTTACCTATAAATTGCTATTTGATTTTGCTTTCATTCGTGAAAATATTTAACATGCGAAGGCTTTTAAAATCATGGAAATAAAAAATTAGGGCATAAACATCTTTTGTACATGTTGTGCATTAGCTCTGAGCATGGAATTAGCTCTTAAGTGTGTGTATTTTTTTTTTTTATAATTATTAAGATAAAGTTTTATGAAATTTTAATCTTTCATTCGTTTTTTTCTATATATTCATTATGGCAGTATACTGTTTAATTGTTCTACATTTGTGCAATTTTTATGGTAAGCAGTTTTAAATAAGTCAATTAACATTTCATAAACTTTCAGACTATTCGATGAATATTATATTTTGCTATTCATGGAATGAAAACTTCAAACTCATATTTCTTCATGTTGAATTTTTGTACACATACTATCATTCAAAACCCTAAGGGCTTTTTTGATAATTGAAGTATGGGTTTGAAATTTTTTATACCTATTCTGAAATGTATGTTTTGTAATACTGTGGATGGAATTAGCTCTAACATGTATAGTACTTTTTCTAAAAAATTTCAAAATCAAAAATAGTGTTTTTTTTTAGAATTTTTAGAAGTTTAACTATAAAAAAAATTAATAAAAAATCAAAGAGCAGCAAAAGAAAACCCATTCCCAGTATTATGTAGTATATTATAAGGTACTTGGAAAAATTTTTTTTAAAGAAAAGAGACATATTTAAAAAAAGCCTTTAGAATTTAGAAAATGTTTTAAAAAGTTCAAAAAATTTGAATTTTACAAACATTTTGCAACAAATTAAAAAGTTTTTGTATGGAATTATTATTAAATATCAACCCCTTTATAAAATACAATTAAAACTAAATATCAAATATTAAAAATAAAAAAAAGTTGTGAAGATGGTACCATATCACCTTAATAAGGTGTAGACGTGCAGTCAAATAATTTTGACTTGCAATTATTAAGAAAATAACACTAAATACTAACTACACAAAACTTTATTTACTACGAAAAAATACCTTTTGCTCTGTGTAGTTATAAATGTTTTAGTTATACGTGCAATTCAAATTATATATATAAAATAACATTAGTTGACTTCTGTTGTTGCTGATTGAATGGCAAATAACTTATATTAGGATTGTAAGATGTTACTTTTTGTAGAATACATGCTGAATTTAAATCATTGGCTAAACGGTTTCTAAGAAATTAATTAGTTTTATTGTGGTTCCCTTTTTGTGACAAAGGGATTTGTGATTTGTTTCAAAATCCAATTTTACAAACTATGTTCTGCATACCACTATTCCAGAACAAAAATCACACGCCACTTTGACACCTTTTCCAATAATGCCATATTTCTCTGTCTCCAAATTTGAAATTCTCTGTTACAATTACTACCTTGCACTTTTTGTTCTTTTGTGTAACTAGTTATGTTAAATAACAGCGACCGAATACTCGCGTTTGTCCGTAATACTTCATAGCAAACTTTGAGATTTTGAAATAAAAAGCAAACCATTTTGATCGCTGGTGTGCTAAAAATATCGTGTCGCTTGCCATCAATGGCACGCATGCCACTGGTTCGCCATCCCTGCTTTAGGGCCTCTTAAAAATATTTCGGGATACACCATGATTCCACCTCCCCGCTAAGCCTGTTTTTCAACATTATTGGATTTGCGGCGGTCTCCACCAAAGGACCCATTTCCTGTTCGGGAACTAGTGACGTCTCAACGGTCATGTAGTTTTGCGTGGAAAAGTATCCAAGATCGGACATTCCGACGCTTATGTTCTAAGGCAAGTCGACGTTTGACTTTTCTTTATCCAGCCTACAGAGAGATGACCGGTTCAAATCACACTCCAATCTCTAGCTTCAAAGACCACAGCGTTAGGACCAACAACCGAATAGTATAATCTCGGATACTTCCAGACAGAAGCGATTCTGCATCACGTGGGATTTGGAAGGGCGTGACATATTCGATCTATAAAGAGACACAAAAAGGGGAAACCAAGCAGCTTTACATTCGCTAGAAAGCCACTTCTACAAGTTTCAACACTCTACGAAGCCTCACACACTCCAATGAACTCTCTCTCCGACTGACTTCCACATTCGCTTGGACACTAACACACTTACAGTGACCTATAAAGGTTCCTATCAGCGAGTATATCAATGCCGTCCTAACGCAACCTTGAGTGAGCCGGCTTTACCAGCGACCTCAACAGCTCTGCGCCTCATCAGATTCATAGAGTGGTTCCTTGCTCCCTTCAGATCAGAATATGACGAGATTCACTCTCTAAAGCAGTGGATCATCAGTAAAAAAAAAGTAAAGACTGTAGTTCACCCCTTGTACAGTCCAACACGTCTCTAACTCACTTTAATCCGGCCCTTTCTTGTATTGCGTTTAATAGTACACACCTAACCGCTCTCTTAGCTTATAAACCCTCATTGTAAAGACGTTTTCGGACCGTGGTAGCCGAATTTCGTCTTCCAGTTGCGACCAAATTTTAAAAAATGAGCTGAGACATAGTAATTCTGCTTCTTCAAGCAGAAAGAGCTATAAAACGATCATCTATAGTTAGTGTAACACACGGTTGACCAGAAATAGATCTTCTTGAAACAGTTTACAGATACGAACTGATTTCATTGTCGTTGGACCCATTTGGATAGATGTTAAGTAGTCCAGCCCTATAAGCTTGTGTTAAGCCCATTTTTATCTATTCCATGACCATGTTCTACTTGACATACCAAAGATATTTTAAAACCAAATTAATACAGCAATTTTTGAAAATTTTTGCAATTTCGAAAAAGGTTACTATTAAGTAAATTGATGCTTTTCTTCTCATCATTTCTGTCGAAAGATAAAAAAGTTGGTATAAAACTGAGTTTTCAAAGATAATATATACGTCATATTATCTTTTATAAAAACTCATTTTACTAAATTTATCATGTATTTCATAAAATATCCTGAAATGCATTTTATATCTTGGCTATTGGAGGTACGTGTAATAGTGTGCATGTGTAAATTTTAGTGACTAAGTTTTTGTGTGTGGGTCTGGATTAAGGCTTAACAACCACGACTTAAATTTAGGAGTTAAGAATACTAGAAATTGCCTTAAATATAATATTTCGCGTTTACTAATATTTAATCTGAATAATAATTAGAATACTGACATGATTATATATGAATTGAAATTGGATCTCTGTCTTTCGTTTATACACAATATAACATGACAGAATAAAAGTTTTCGAGCCTTAAAAATAATACTTACTTTAAAATAGGATTTAAAAGTTATAAAATAAAACTTATTCAATAAAATAAAATTTCTTTGAACGAATGTTTTGATGAATATACAAAAATAGCTAGTACTGAAACTTTAATTTATTTCTCAAGCTAAGCAAAAAAGAGGTTAACCTTAATTTATTATTTGCCCTGTTTAAATAATCAGAACAACCAAAATAGAACCTTCTACTGGCTATACCTTATGTTTAGATGTTGAGTAACGGGTGGACAATGAATAAACAATGCATAAACGGAAAGGAATCCAGTATTGTCCTTGGTTGATGTAATTTTTGTGTTTGTGTGCCAAAAAATTCAGGAATTATTATTATAAATATTGAGGAAATGGTTTATGCATTTAATCTTTACCAATTTTATAGTTTTTATTACTTATACTTTAAAAATTTAAGAAGAAATAAATTATTTATTCATATAACTAAGGTGACCAATTTTTTTTGCAATGAAAAGGAGGACGAAAAATTTAAGAAAAAATTTCAATGTAAAAACATGAAACATTTTACTAATTCAAAAAAAAAAAAAAAATACACGAATTACGCTTGCATCTCTTTTAATTATTTATTTAAACGATAATGTTTCCATTGAAATTTTTTTTTGTGTGTCAATATATCATTTTTAAATGTATTGGGAAAATCGGAGCAAGAAATATCCTTCATACAGAACATTACGGTAATTGCTATAGCTAAAGTATCGTGGCCGCGGTGGCCGAGTGGTCTAGGCATCGGATCATGGCTAGCATGTCATGGGTTCGATCCTAGTACCACTGAAGATCCGCCGTGTAGGGGAGCGATGCACGTTAAATCTGTCAAGAGCTCAAATGTCCTCCCGTTGGTGTGGTAGTTAGGAGAGGGGTGCCAGCTCAGGTGTCGTCCGCGTCACTTGACCATGGTTCAAAATTACGCGGACCGTCGCCAAAAGCCCTCGTGTTGCTAATCAGTGCGACGTTAATATTCTCTCACTTATAGCTAAAGTATCATTTAATCTTTTGATTTCTCACTAGTCCAAAAATCATTGTTAATTGAAAAAAAACCCCTTTCAACTGCTGCATTAGTGCTGGGCAGTACAACGTAAATTCAACAAGAATAATTAAATTTTCAAGTGGAATGTGTTTATTTTTGATACGGTTAAATATTTCCACCTATCTATTATCAATTTCAACAAGCTGATTTTCCCACTGTTCTAATTTATCAGAATTTATAAATATACATTCAGTCTGCTAATTTCTTTAAACAGACAATTGTCATCGATTATAATATCAGGCGTTTCTTTCGATAAAAACTCAACACAATTTTTATATCTGTTCAATTTAATTGCGATGAATCCAAAAACACCATTGAAAATCGTTATTTCCTGTGATATTAGTTTTAAACCATTCTTCCACATATTGGAAACATGTTTGGTAAAAATTCTGCACTTCGTAAACTTTTCCGGGATTTGATTATTTTAAGTTTAACAATTTTCTTTTGAAGGAATAAATTTTTCTTCAAACCGTGGTTTTTTATTAAAAGATAAAATCGATCAAAATAAGACCAACTTGTGTGGCTGAAATATGTTTACCATCATCTTTTGAATCATTTTGTTGAAAATGATTCCTGATTATATACAAAAAAATCTCCCATAATTCATATTATGCTGGCACATGACACGAGGCATCTCTGGATACAGAGATTAATAGATTAGTTTTAAAATATTGAAAAGGAGGACAATAGGAAAACACTTTTCGAGGAAGGACAGACCTCTCTATAGGAGGGCGATTTTTCATCTTAATAAAAGCAACTTTTTTGAAAATAATCGACCATAAATTATTTTTCCAATAGAAAATGATTAAAAATAAATATTAATGTTAAATTTCTCCTAAAAAAATACCCCCCCCCCCTGCATTTCTAGTTATTGTAAAGGGACATATTTGTGTCAAATCAGTTAATAAAATTAACGAAATGCAAGATCACGAAGTTTTTTTTAAATTTCATTTAGCATGATTACTCGAAATTAATACCAAAATTTATAAATTATCATATTACAATACAATTTAATAAATCAATTAGTAATATAAGTCAATAGAAACAAAACAATGTACAAATCAAACAACAATTACAGAAATCATTTAAAAAACTGTTTCAAAAAATACAATGAATTAATTTTTTGAAATTTTGAAATTGGATCTGATAATTGTAAACATGAATATTTTCTCAATATGTACTGATAAACTTTCGCGAAACCTTATTTTTTGTGAATTATTAGCATATTTATTCCAAATACTGCATCAAGACTCTTTTTAGGGCCGTGGTAAGTATACTTTCCATCAATTGTGTCCATTGCAAGCTATTTTACCACTTTTCATTCGTCCTGCCATCTATTATTAACTTCAGGAACTTTTTTAAAAAATTATAAGCCCTGTAACGGGTTCTATACGCGATTCTTGGTGATCCTCAAGGGCAGTGAATCACAAACGTTTTTGTTGTTGTTGCGGTACGCTTTTGAAAATTTCAAAATTTAGCGGCACATCTATATATATAAAGGAGAAAAGCGACTCACTCACTGACTGACTGACTGACTGACTGACTGACTGACTAATCACGATATCTCCGGAACTATTCAACCTACAGACTTGAAATTTGGTACACATATTCCTTTCATAGAGTAGACGTCAGCTAAGAACGGATTTTCCGAAATTCGAAACGCAAGGGGCGTTACGGGGGTTAAGGGGCGATATAAATAATTGCTTCCATGTTCAAACTACTTGATGTACAATCTTGAAATTGGGTAAGCAGATTCCTTTCAGAGAGTACAGATCCGCTACAAAATGAGTTTGGTGAAAATCGACCCCCAAGTGGCGTTGCAGGGGCTTAGGGGGCGTTATAGATAATTATTTCAATTTTTAAACTATTTGACGCACTGTCTTTAAATTTGATAAATAGATTCCTTTCGTAGAATAATGATCAGTTACAAAACAGGTTTTGTGAAAACAGACTTCTAAGTGGCGTTGTGGGGGATTAAGAGGCGTAATAGATAAATATATCCGTTTTTAAACTACTTCACCTACCTGCTTGAAAATAAGTAGGTAAGTTGCTTTCCTGGAGTAAATATCCGCTACAAAATGGGTTTTGGGAAAATTGACCCACAAGGGGTGTTGCGGGGGCGGAGGGTTTAAGGGGCGTTATAAATTCCGATTTTTAAGTTACTAGACGTACAGTCTTGAAACTTAGTAAGCAGATTCCTATTCATAGGGTAGAGATACGCTACAAAATGGGTTTCGTGTAAATTGCCCCAAGTGGCGTTGCGGGACTTAAGGGGCGTTATAGATAATTATTTCCATTTTTAAACTATTAGACGCAGTCTTTATATTTGATAAATAGATTTCTTTCATAGAGTAGAGATCAGCTATAAGAAAGTTTTGTGAAAACAGTCCTCTAAGTGGCGTTGCAGGGGATTAAGTGGCGTAATAAATAAATATATTCGTTTTTAAACTACTTGACCTACCTGCTTGAAAATTGGTAGGAATGTTTCTTTCATGGAGTAAATATCCGCTACAAAACATATTTGGGGGAAATTGACCCCCAAGGGGTGTTGCGGGGGTGGTGGTTTAAGGGGCGTTATAAATTCCGATTTTTAAGTTATTAGACGTACAGTCTTGAAACTTAGTAAGCAGATTCCTCTCATAGGGTAGAGATACGCTACAAAATGGGTTTCGTGAAAATTGCCCCAAGTGGCGTTGCGGGACTTAAGGGGCGTTACAGATAATTATTTCCATTTTTAAACTATTAGACGCACAGTCTTTATATTTGATAAATAGATTTATTTAATAGAGTCAGCTATAAGAAGGTTTTGTGAAAACAGACTTCTAAGTGGCGTTGCGGGGTATAAGTGCGTAATAGATAAATATTTTCGTTTTTAAACTACTTGACCTAGCTGCTTGAAAATTGGTAGAAATGTTTCTTTCATGGAGTAAATATCCGCTACAAAACGGGTTTGGAGAAAATTGACACCCAAGGGGTGTTGCAGGGGGTTAAGGGCAGATATAAATAATTATTTCTATTTTTAAACCATTAGACTCACAGTCTTGAAATTTGGTAAGCAGATTCCTCTCATAGGATAGAAATACACTACAAAATATGTTTTGTGAAAATTGACCCCTAGGTGGCGTTGCGGGGGTTCAAGGGGCGTTATTGATAATTTTTTTGCATTTTTAATTAATTGGACGCACAGTCTTCAAATTTTGCTAAGCAGATTCCTTTCATAGAGTTGAAATTCCCTACAAAATGGGTTTTGTGAAAACAGACCCAGAAGTGGCGTTGCGGGGGCTCAAGTGGCGTTATAGACAATTATCCCCATTTTTAAACTGTTAGATGTACAGTCTTGAAATTTGATAAGCAGATTCCTTTCGTAAAGTAGAGAACCGCTACAAAATGGGTTTTGCGAATATCAACTACCAAGTTTAATTTCGGGAGTTTAAGAGGCGTAATCGATAAACATTTCCATTTTTAAACTATTTGATCATCCTGCTTGAAAATTGGTAGGCATGTTCCTTTCATGGAATAGAGTTCCTCTAACAAAGAGTGAAACGAAAATTGACCCCTAAGGATGTTTGCGAGGGGTCAAGAGGAGTTACAGAAAAAAATTAATGTTTTTAATTGTTAGACCCATATACTTGAAATTTGTTAAGCATGTTTCTTTTGTTGAATAGAGATCCACTAAGAATGTATTTTAAGCAAATCAAGTTCTTAGGGGGGGTGCAGGGGTTACTGGGACGTATTGACAAAAAAAATTACTTTTTTCGAGCTACAAGGACTATAATAATGAAATTTGGTTTGGATTTTTTTTTGTGTTGAATTGAAATCCTCTAAGAGCGGTTATTTTGGAAAACGGCTCTCAACGGGATTACGTGGATATTGATAGTAAAACTTCTTTTTTTCTGTTAGATTTAGACTTGAAATTTGGCTTGCATGTTCAATTTACGGAGTAGAGATCCACCGAAAATTGGTTTTGCGGGAATCCACTTGGTATTTGGGGTTACGAAAGAGCAAACATCATTCTATACTTCAATTTTAGAGATTTTTAGAAAATACAAATTAGATGAGTTTCTGCCTTTTTTTTTGCGACAGTTAAAGGTATAAGTATATTTTCAATACAATCGAATTCTTAATGCTTCGATATCAATAATTTATACATATATATAAGCAGTAAAAATTTATAAAACATCATGAAATACCCAGCGAAGCGGGCGGGTAACAGCTAGTTAACAATAAAATAAGTCTAAAGAATTTTACTTGTCTGTAATACACTATGTATAATGGTTTATGATAGTAATTTCAATGTAAATAAAATAACATGTACGAAAAAGGCAACAAATTGTTTATTGAGTAATTACAAATTAATGATAAAAATACAATAAATGCGAAGTTTGAGCTGATGATTTTGGGTCGAAAAATGATAATGCACTCTCTTTCGTCATTTACATTTAAAGTTTCACCTTTTTTTCATTTTTATATTTGTTAATGCTAAAGATCCGAATTCATGTAAACAACATGTAATTATATTTTTTAAAGCTTTTTGGCTATTATGAGATAATCGTCTCCAATTTTATCCAAATAAATGAATTGATTTTCCAAGTGTTTTGAAATTAAATCTCGATTATAACAGATCCAAATTAGTTTTTCCTCTTCATTCAAAGTTAATTCATGTGCAGATGTATCCGTTATTACAAATGGATTACGAATCCAATCAAAATTTTTTTAATATTGATCTATTCACTCGAAAGGATAAGTTAAACATACTGCGAACACATCCTTAGTTTATTTCTATAACCGGCCAAATGATTCGGATCCGGAATTTATTATTTTTTTCTCAGAGTGTAATTAATAATTTAAAAAAAAACTTGATGGCACACAAAAGTGTCGTGGCACAGTGGTTTGAGAATCATGCTCTAGGGAAAATCTTTTTAACCGTTGTATCAAAAAAACCGCTTTCTGTGAAGGAACGTGATTTATGTTAATGAGTGTTATATTTAAAGTCAAGAGAGGAGGGAAGTAAGAAGAGTGGTTGGCGAGTATTGTCATGCTGAAGCTTTCGTGTTAGAGATAGAACATTGAAGCTACCGGAGTTCCAGTAAAATGATCAGACACGTCAACTTAGGAGATTATTTTTGCTGCCGATTAATTTTTAAGACAAGTATTAGGTCAATACTTAAACATATTTAAATTATTAGTTAGTCTGACAGTTCCCTCCAGATTAGCTGGAATTTATATAGGGATTTGATAGTCATAGGCCTAGAGTCCGAGTGGTAGCGTATCGAGCTTCCACTCCACAGGTCAGAGGTTCTATCCTCGGGGTAGGCAAGTTCGACTCAGCCTTTCATCCTCCTTCGTGGGTTGATAAATGAGTACCAAGATTGCTTGAGGACTACAACATGGGGGGTCTCGCTTCAAACTGACCACCTTATGCACCTCAGCGCCCAATGGTCATGTGCACTGAGATGGGCACAGTGGGCCTGGCCTCATGGGCTGTTGCGCCACTGAGTTTGGGTTTGATAGTCTAATAAAAGTTTCGATTTTATAAGTATGTCCCATCCAGTATACAGCGGTTCTTAAATTTCAATCACCGCGGCCCCTCTTTGTATATCATCCTGACTTTGCGGCTCCTTAAGATCTTAAACCACTCTCCTTGACTCCAAACTCATGGCTCATTTAAGGTTCCTCAATAATTCTAAGACATTTTACTCATACAGATTTATATGCACATGTGTTTCAACTATTGTTGAAAACATTGCGTTGTAGTAATGGCTATACAGCATCACAACAATAAGACTAAATTAAAATATTTTGATCGAAATATAAGTTCTACACTGCTGGCCACCGTAAATGCAACACCTGAAGGAAGCACGCAAATAACATTAAATTTACAACATGCATTAGCGGAGGTGAGATATGCAAATGATTAGAATTTCAGCGCAGACACACATCACGCCCGCCTGTGGGCCACCTCAAGCCCTATTTAAGACTTGGAGATTTCGACGATTTCAAGTTCGCAATTGTGATTTTTTTTTTTGTGGTTTTTCAAAAACGATCAGTTATGTCTCGTAGAAAACAGAGATCAGCTTTTGATCAAGTATCCGAGTTCGACAGAGGAAGGATAATGGTCTACACAGATTGTGGATTATCTTTCAGGGAAATCGGTAGTCGTGTTGGATGAAACCAAACAACTGTAATGCGGATATGTGACGTTGGAATGCAGGAGGGTACGACGGACCGACGTGGTCGATCGCATCCACCTCAGTGCACCACTTCACAAAATTGCGAAGGCAAATTGTGCGCATGGCAGTGACGGATCGCTCAGTCACATCACGAACCATAGCACAGCACATTGAGTCTGTAACGCATCATTCAGTGTCTGCGCATACCATTCGACGCCGTTTACAGCAGAGTGGTCTGTCCGCAAGACTTCATTGCTTGGTCTACCCTTGACGCAGAACCACAGACGTCTCCGCTGCCAATGGTGCGATGAAAGAAGGATGTGGGTGGCAGAATGGAATGAAGTTGTTTTTACTGACGAGTCCACGCATCTGTCTGCAAACACCACGATGGTCGGATTCGAGTCTGGAGACACCATTGCGAGAGGATGCTGAACAGCTGCGTTATGCACCACCACACTGGTCCTGCACCGGGCATTATGTTATAGGGTAGTATTAGATATCACTCTCGCACTCCTCTAGTACGCATTGCCGGTACTTTAAACCGCCAAACACTATCTCCGAGGTGTTGGAGCCAGTTGTCCTTCCTTACTTCAGGGATTGGCCACAGCCATATTTCAAAGGATAATGCGCGACCACATGTGGCACGCATTGTCCAAAGGTCCTTCGTTAATCACCAGATTGAATTGCTTCCCTGGCTGGCTCGCTCTCCAGATCTTTCACCAAGAAAACATGTGGTCCATGGTTGTCAACGATTGGCCCAGATTACACCCCCATCTGCCACACCAGATCAACTTTGGCAACGTGTGGAAGCTGTTGGTCTGCTGTACCCCAAGAACACATCCAAAGTCTCTGAATCAACGCCGAGGCGTGTGGCAGCGGTGATCTCCAACAATGGCGGCTACTCTGGCTACTGATTCTGGCAGGAACCACACTTCACAGAAGTCTATAAATTTAATCATTTGATACTTGTCAACATGTTATCTGCAAAATAAATTTTGTTGTGCTATCTCTTGTCTTTCTTGGTGTTGCATTTACGATGGCCAGCAGTGTATTTGAGATTTTTCATTGAAGCAATTTCGTGATCTGGTCTAGGGTGGCACTCTTTCAATTTTCCACGAGGCCTTTCAGAGTCTGCAAGAGAGGGAAATTTTATCATTACATGAGACCTTCACAGACCCTTAAAAAAGCTCTGGGGGTCGAGGACCACAGTGTAAAAACCGTGCTTTGGTGCATTCTAACATCCGCGGGCGAGTGTTCGCGACAGCCTTACACACACTGTTAACGGTAACCATTCTCACAAAGGCGAACAACCCAAAATGCTTTGAAACAGTCTCAAGGAAGAATTATTAGTCAGAATGTCCAACTGCTGTTGTCACTCATAATGAGGGGGTAGATCACTTGAGAACGTAATGCAATTGGATGATTCTCCCGGAAATGGGGCATCGAATCTTTTCCTCCTTTTCTTGATTTAGCACTTGTCAATTCCTTTATTTTGTTTTCTTGGATTTTAAGACCAACTAGGCTTTCCTCTTCGGCTATCTCGCTAATTGATTTCAGAATTTTAAAGTTGGAAACAGAAAGGATGACCCACACGATTCCTGGGCAAAAAAGATAGTTCCAGAGAAGTGAGATTGAATAAAGTTGGTAATTATATTCCAGTTTTAGGGAATACATGCAAGGACACGTGTGCTCTACGAAGGTACATAAAAAGAAACACGACATGTGTGCCCAAATCTTGCTATGTCCCTTTGTATATGTGTATTTCCGCGTTTTTCAAAATTTCACGAAAA